>BEXV01000027.1:102627-130631 GCA_003118195.1 Hemicentrotus pulcherrimus | reverse complement strand
CCCCCCCCCCCCCCTCTTGATCTATCTTACTCTAATGCTACCTCTCTATTTTTTAATTTATTCTTTTCCATCCTCCCAATAAGTGTAAGAAACATGAGTCAAGGCCATCATATTTTCAACATGACTTAATTTCATCTCAAGAGGTGGTTTCCCATCTAAATAACGTGTGATTTAAAAACAGGGGCAACTTTGAAACAATACAACAAATATCATTGAATTCTTCAACCATTATAAATTTTTTTAAAAACACTCCAGTTTGAACATTCTATTTTCATATTCATAGCAGGGCTTCTTTGTGAAGCAAGCCCTCCCCCATCCCCCGTCACTCTGAATGGGACTACCCCGCTTTTTAAAAGAAAACATGAATAAATTAACGAAAAATAATATTCGGATGTCTTGGCACTTGTCCTTTCAAAGAATATATGAAAGTGAGGAATGTGTTGGGTTGTGTTTAAATTTAATTCAGGCATGAACTATGAATGCTTCATTCGAATTATTTACATTCGCTTTGAGATGTCGTTTACCATGGAAATATTTTGATATGATTATTAGGTATTTACAGTTATCCGGCTCTTTTGAAACTCCGTTGGATCATTTTGACAGTCTATGAAATACAGACTGTATTTGAATGTGTAAAATAATTTCAAAGATGACTATTGGCTGTCCAGGAATAAACAACAATATCAAACAAACAAACAAACGGACTAACAACGGATATAAAAACAAAAATTATCATACATGTATTAAAGCTTTCATATCGAATACAAGAAGGTAAAACGTTATTGATGTGCCTGATGAAAGAAGATTATGTCAAAGTTAATGTTTGAGATGAAAAGGGGGAAAGGTTGGTAAAATAATATTTTCAATTTAATTCTCTTCCTACTTTATTTTGTTTGTGTCATGTATTCTATATTTGTTCTACCGAATTATTGACAATGTTATACTCTAGATTCGGTGTGCTTGTTTGTATTGACTCTCTCAAAGTACATTTTAATCCTGTACATCTCCTTTACATATATCATCGTCCTTGACAACATGTTAATGCACTCTGCTACAACCTATTTTACTCATATCAATTATTTGGCTGCAATACTCTCCGTCTCGATTGGGAGTTGGGTGAGAAAAAGTTCTATTCCGAGAGACATATCCATCACTCTCCGGCTCTTTATGCGACTCCAACATTGCAGTAATGAGATTAAAGTGCCAAACTCTCTTGTTTGTGTTCAATGAGCCTGGCAAATTAAGCGTCAAATTTCACACCGCCATGTCCACATTCGATGGAGCAAAACGGGAGAAAAAACCAACTCAGAATGTTTTTACCTTTCTGATGAGAAAAGGGCTTAGAAATAATGATTTATTCGGAGAAGCAGTTGGTCAGGAAATCAGGGGACCGATACTCAAAGACGCCTTACTAAATATTTACCAGACGTACTGTTGTGCGACTGACATTTGTATCCGGTAAAACAACGAGGGATATTCTTAAAATATGATTTTCAGAGTTCTTGCACCTTTTTCCCTCAGAACCAAATGGCCTTTAAGGAAACGGAATGAAATTAAATTGGACGACGTCGATTGCTTGATGATCACAAGGGAGGAAAGAGATGACAGGATGAAGAAAGATCTCTGAACTTTGACAAATGGTCTGAGTCGACTAATTGACGAATTAAATGGGTTGCTACAACCGACATGCATGCATTCAGGATTTATGTATTATGTCATATAAGAAATGATGAGACCTCTCTCATAAAGTGCATAGACATTGACGACGATGTCTTTCAGGGAGTGAATGATGTTGATAATCGCTTAAATAATGACTACGGAAATATCAGATGTAATTAATCACAATTTTTCACAAAACACGTATTGTTTCCTTGATAAACAAAAAAACCTTGAGCAAAGGTAGAATCTCACTCCCAACAATTCAAATTATTTAGATAGTACTATCTCTCATTTTTGCATAATTATAACACTAAAAGTGCCTTTTATGAGCAGTAAATCATAAATTAACAAGCACAACTAAAAGGCAAAAGAGTTTGGAAGCAAAAAACATGTAAAACTTGGCTGTTTTGTTCATTATAGATATAATGTGTATTCGCTCACTCACGGCTTATATTGTCCATGGGATAGGATGTAAAAGAAATAAGTCTTCAGTCAATCTTAGATGGATTCTCATAGTATCATCTGTATACGATTAGCATTCCGCTGTTGAGCTAATAATATACTTGTGGTACGGTCTCTCTCGATGCCACACGCTCTTCGGTAGATGTGGACTTTGTACTGGTAGTATACATACCTTACTTCCCTCCATAAAAATAAGTCACCTTGCTTTCCAACCTTCCATCACTTGACTTCAGATAAGTCTCATCATATCTTAATTTTAATTTCCTGCGAAATCAGACCGCTTTTAACTCGCCTCAGCTTGGAATATACGAATCGGCAAGTTATACAGTAACTTTATCAGCCATAGTTTAGAATCATACGTTATTTTCATTCTCTTTGTTGTGCGGTTGATATTCTTTCATAAATTTTCTTCTAGCTAATTTTTATTGTAATGATGATATATGATCAGAAAAAAAAGCCTAGTCATAGTCTCGAACGAATTACCAATAATATAGAAATATGTCTCATCCCATGTGGCATCAATGTATGATATTACAAAATATGCATTACTCGATTGCAAATTGTTGACGCTGTGGTCAAACTTCTATGTTTGGCTTGAAAGTATCAAACTACATCAGTTATGGCATCCTACCGATTCCAGGAACTTAAAACCTCTTCCTAAACCAAACACCTACTCTTCCAAACACTCACACCTCTCCCCACCTTCTTGCAGGGGGTTGAAAATCCACTCTTTTTAAAATCCAGCTTCAGGGATCAATGTCTTTGAATTAGATTTAAATCTTTTCCCGATTTTAGAGGAATCAACTCCAAATTAGAAGTCTGAATTATTCTTTTGAGATCAGATCCCATTACTTTAAACATTATTTTTTACTCCAAAACGAAGTTGTTCACTCTGGATTTCCATTCCTATACATTGACAGAGTATGTCAATGGCATTCTGTTTTGTCGTGTTTAATAGACTACAAAACCATTCGTTCCTCCCAATATTCACAGCTGATTATCCACATCCAAGGAACCGTTCGTATATCCTTTATTTCTCTCAAGCAGAACAGGAACCCGTCCTTTCCTCAAACGTTTCAGAGCTCGCAGATGAGAGGAAACGGGTTCCCCACACCCGAGTTCCTGAGCAGCTGAAAGGCTATCTGAAGCAGCTGCCTCACCTCACTTTTACACCATACCCCATTTTCTTTACCTTCAGCCCGCTATATACCTGCATAATTCATCGCAATCGCTCTCTCATGTTGCAAAACTTCACAAAATTAAACTTAATGAGGATTTAGGAAAACGGTAAAAAAGATTGTAAGTAAGATAAACCATTTAGGGTTCGTAACCAAAAAAGAAAAGATAAAGCCCCCCTCCCCTAAAAATGAAGAAGAAAGCAAATCTGGGGCCACTTTTCAGTCATATCAGAATACTGATATCCACTGTTTTTGTATCAGTGTCCCTGTACTTCCCGAATATGCAAATAATGACAAACAATGAAACACCAAATTCACTTTCCAGCTAAAGACTTGATATGTGATATATAATTATTTATTTATTGTATAGTGTAAATCAGGAAAAAATGAAGGGAAAATCCGTCAGCATCGTTACATTGTATACACAGGTACACTCTAAAAATTAAAATGCTGCATGTGGAGCTAGTGATACCCTAATGATGGTAAAAAGATTGGATTCACATATCAAATCTACATAACATCACCATAATAATAGACTTGAAATATGTGATTTCTTATCACTTTAAACAAACTGAATAGTTCAATCACCATTTAAATGACCTGAAACACAATTGTTCTATTCTGCTCATACTTTGCATACGTACACGCATTAATGGTCAAGTTATCTTTTAAATGGGCGCCCATTCTAGCTTGAAATTGTCAACTGTAGCGCATTGTACAGGCACGATTGAGTGACCAAACCGTCACACTAGTTACATCACTCTCTGAGTAAATGGTATCTTTTAGTCCATCCAATGCACTCAGACGTGTCTTAGTGGATATTCCGGTTGACATGTGCAACGTGCCCTATCAAAGAAGATGGCCGACCAATCAGTTTCTCCATCCCTTTTCATGAGCACACGGAGAAGAAAATAGGCAAAGCAAATGAAGTGCCAAAAGAACGAATTGCTTTCGGAAGCATAAGATGTATGTCGTGCTGCTGTTAATGTCGCCATTTTGGTGGAAACATTTTCTCCCTTTCTCTCACACATTGTAAGAGGAGAAAATATCTGAATATAGGATGTGCGATTTCCTTTACCATTGTCTAGAGATCACAAACAAATCAATTATTGAGCTACGGTCAATCATTCTGACATTTTGAGTGCCTGATCATGATGATCCATAGACACAGTCGAAAATGGTCTTTGTCGTAAATTGAGAAGGTACATCATTTTTTTTTAAAGCCTTGTGTAGAACTAATAGTCCAAAAGGACAGCCTGGTAGAAAACGTTATACTTTTTGTAAATGTACATGAGTAGTGCGTTTACTATAGTAATAGTAGGTGAATGACTGATTTATCGTAATTCTTAACTTTGCAATCAAGCAGTTAAGATAAATAGGAACAAATTCAAGAAGTCAATTATCAGATGTTTTAGGAGAAATAAAAAGCGGATTCATGTATCACATCTAGGTTATTATTAATACAAATATTATTGATTCGACTGTCGTGTAGGCCTATTTATCAGGTTTCGTTTTAGTCTGAATTAAAGATATCAGTTTATTAGTATGTAAGATAGATAAGAAAAAAGTAAAATTATTCAGATTAAGAAACAAATCCTCCCCCTCCCATCCCCGAAAAAATGTGAGTTAATTAAGGCCTTTTGGCGTTTGCATGCAGGTTAAAATGACTAGGAGCTCCTCAAACATTCCAGTTGTATGATCCATAGAAGAATTCACAAATTTAAGCTATTGTTTGAATTTGCACATTCACAAATGCCAAATGAAATAGGGGTAAAGTTATTGCATCCTAAGTTTAAAGAAATACTTGCACCTATATAGTCAGGTTTTTACGGTTTACATGAAAATTTGCTGAAGGAACAGATTCTTGTATATTTATATGAACTTTGCATATTTTTAAAAGTATATAAATATTTAAAAAGTACCAGGAAAGATTTATTATTTAGAATATAGGAATATCTGCAAATAACTGCTTAAATATTTCATTTTCTGGAAAATTTGATAAAGAGAAACAACATCCCTCTGAGCTTTTTCTTATCACTGATTATTTAGATAAAATGCATGAACAAAAATTGTTGATGGAATTTTCATGGAGATTTTATGGAAATTCTATTTGAATTCAGAACGTCAACACGTACAATTTATCGCGGTTTAAAATGTAATGATGGGTTTTATAATGATATAGAACCACGCTAAACCACTGTAGCTCACCACAGTCACCGGCGGATCACCTTCGTGCGACCCCGCTAGTTACGGTTGCATTGCGATTGAGCATCTCGTCGTGGGAAGTGCTGCTTTTCCTCTACAAGATGAAAGGGCCATTTTGCCTAGTAAACAGTGTGTGACGGTGGACACATGAGTGAGTGATGTTTAATATTGAATATAAATTAGGGACAATTCTTTACCGAGTTCCGGAGACATTAAATCCGTAGACCTATAGTTTGAACAGACATGGAATCTACGGCGTCAAAAACAAAAACAAAAGTGGAGTCAATGTTTATTCTAAAAGCGATTTTCTTTTTCAAGAAAAAACTTGGTAAAAATGATATTTACATGAAAAAACAGGCTATAGGACAATAATCCTGTATGAAAAAAAAACCTCGGTTGGAAGCCTGCAAATATCGAATTGTACAGTGGCCTTTCTATCGCTCACCGGGGCATGAAAATTGGCGAATTGCATTTCATGCTTCAAGAACGAGAGTACATAGGAAATGAAGTGAAAAGCAAACCATGTAATATGAATACATAGATTACTGCCCAGTACTCATCAGTGTAGGTCAAATTGAGAAAATTGTCTTTATATTTATTTCTGTGGCTCTCACCAGAGAAGGCAATTTCACGCACTGGGTTCTTAGTCAAGCCCGTCAGCGATGGTATTCTGTAGATAGCCACATATTAGCCTTCAGGGGCGTGTATGGTGTTGATTAGGATGACAAGGGGTTAACAATGCCTTTCAAAACACTTTCAAAAATTCATCTCCGCAATGAATAATTTGTGTAGATAATAGTGAATTATGTTGGAGGTTCACGCGTGATGAAGAGCGTAGCCGCGTGTTGGTAAGAAGGCAATTATGGTTCAATGGTTTGAGGTTGGGGATCTGTTAGATTATGTTATGATTATCAACAAAGGCTTTGTACGGTGTGAGAAACGTGCAACATCGTTCTTGTAATTCCGTTTATATTGTTTAAAACTAATATTTTTTTAATGCAGTTTTAAGTATAACTATGTACATTCAGCACATAAACTCATAAAAATGCTGAGATCATGTACTTGATGACGGCCACCATTCTGATAACTAAAGTGGGATTATGGACTCCCTGGATCTATGTTGCTGTTTCTATCGTGCAGGGAAGGTTTATTCATGAAGGGGAAAGAAAAGCTCAATCCTTCAGCTTGGGGCCGTTGAGTACAGGATTCATCATTCTCCTTTCGGATTATACTTATGATTCTAGGATAGCCTAGTTACTACATCACATGTCCGATCTATTTGTGAGCATGCTATAATTGTACACAAAATAATGTATGTCTGCATAATATATGCCATGTCGATCTTTCTCATGGCTGTATCGAGGATGACGGAACTGACTAATGTAACGATAGCATTTCTTTGCATATATGATTACAGCAATAATGGTATGCCTAAAAGGGTAGACGGTCGTGGAACTTTAAAATCAATACGAGGACCAACAAGGTCAAACAAGAACAGGAGTTTGATACTAAATATCCTAACCAAAAAGATATCTAAATTTATTATTGAAATGTGCAATATCTTATTGGTATAGAAGGATATTGGAATTACTTATGCAGTTTCAGTGTTTTAAAAAATGATCTAGCATCAAATCAATCACTTAACATATTTCATTTAAATGATTTTTGTTTAATCGTTTAGTTTCGTTTGTTCTTTTTACTATTGTTGCCTGAACCAGAATCAATGAGGATTATTTTTTATTTTTTTTATTTTTTGTTTAAATTTTTTAAAAAAATATAAAATTTGTGCAATTAAGACATACCATAAGTATACTATACCCGCCATGTGATTATGTAAACGGTCACATCTTATTAGTTTAGGATCTTTTATCGCTATATTGTCATCACTCTATTTCCATAATGTATATTTCAAGTGCAGGATTAAAAACAAATGCTTACAAGAATAGTTGAATAGAATTATAAACGCTCTGTACTTTCTCAGGTTTGCAAGAAAACGACCATTAACACTATATAAACGGTCAGTATACACCTTTTGGTTTCCGTTTGTGAAATTCAATATATTTTGAAGTCCTCGTAACAGCACGAATGGGAACGTGAATTCTTCCTCCATTTGAATTTCAGATTTGTTAGATCACCTAATGAACCATTCAGATTCATCTTATGCAGATTAAAGTTATCAATGAATAGGTTTTATCGCCAACTTAAGGTGATGGCGTTAATTAGCCAAGATCATTATAGTTCTATAGGCCTTCTCAAGTCTTCTGAACAAGGGCAAAATTAAAGCAAACACGCCTACAAAATATTATAAGGTATTCATAGCGTTTGAAACTAGGAATGGGAAATCCAAAAAAATTACTAGAATAGACTGTGATTGATGGGAATGATATTGTAAGATGAATGAAAAAAGGTGGGAAGATCGAGATAAAAAGAAGACATGAAGAGGAATGTATTTTGTATGTTCAGATAAATGAACCTTCATAATACGCTCTTACCACTCGTTACTTTGAAACCATCGTGCCATGTAGTTATTAACCTTACCCATTTATATCCATAGAGTATTATACTTGAGGGATATATCACAATTCATTTATTCATTGAGTTATCATACAAAGCTCTCGAGGTTTCTCGGCTCACAGTGTAGAAGCGCACCAACTGCACTGTCAGTGTTTTGAGGAAGGGGGTTGGAATTTAGGGGGAGCGGGCATTGTTAATGCTAGTAGCTGATTGGAGTCCATGAGACAGACATTGTTGGTCTCATGGGCAGACACAATCTAGTATCATGCCGGGGATTATCCCAAATAAAATAAGCACGATGTTGCCATGGCAATACGTATATAATCCCACGCAAACCTGTGATCTCTTTAATAGGAGCCATCGAGGTTGCTTCCCCGCATTCGGTATCATCTCGATAGGGTCTTGCCTAGACTTTTATTTTTCAATTGGGTATGTAATTAACTGCTTTCATTACCCTATTTCATTCAAGGAGGCACAAAAAGGCTAGCACACAATCATGTTCCGATTGACTTGTACGTCATAAAGCATATTCGATAGACGAAGTCATGTTTTGCGGTGATGTAATAGTGATAACCCTTTGTTAATATTATAATAGCGATTCCCATTCCACTCTAGCAAATTGAAACCGAGATGAAAATCATTTGGAAATCAAACAAATGAATTGAACATCAAATGATAGTTATAAAGAACACAATTTGGTTGCATTATTCTATTTTACATGATAAAACAATTTGGAATTGATGGCGAAAATAATTCCGTGCTTGGACTTAAATCGGTTCAGCCCACTCTAAGTAAGCTTTAAACTGAAATCTGTTCTTGATATAAAGAAAATAAAAGCGTGGTCATCATTGTTTCTGTTGATGCTCATGACTTCGATCTAAATGATATTCGGTAGCGATGGGAATGATTTAAGTTTTAATAACGTTTTTTTTTTCTGAGGGATAAAGGTTTTGCATATTCGATCTATCTCTTTTCCTTGCGATGTCGACAACACCTTTATTAAAAAAAAAGTTAATGTCCTCTATACTTAAGATGTCTCCGGGCATCCTCCATTGACGCATTGAAAAGGCTATGATTCCCTAGGCCAGTTACAAGTATGTAAATCCTAGGTTTTGAATAATTTTATGTACAGAATGGAAACAAAATATCCAGGTTTGCTTGCCACGTTTTTTGCGGAAAAAATAGGACGGCTAGCATAATAATCTCGCAAGACATCATACACGCAGTCTCATAATGTTTCATTGTTGCTCAAGAGCATAAATAACAATGGCTAGTGTCGGTGTATGATATGCTAATTAGAAGAAAATGAGAAAATGATGATAATAAGACTCACTAAACCTGACTACCAATTAAGAAATAATATCGATCGATCGATCGCCAAGATCATGAGGGAAAAAAGGTGCATTAACTGTTTTGGCGCGCCTTTTTCGCCTACGAGTTTTGATATTGTACTTACGTTGAATGGACGACCTCCTGATGATATTCTCCAGAAAGGTATTCTGCGGAGCTACTAACCCGCGTCGAGCCATTGGCATTTTTTTCAATCACTGATGTTTCCAATGTAAACTCCTCTTTCTCTTGCTGAAGTTGCCACAGCATATAATCACAAGAACGATTGAAAATTCTCTCTCTATCTAACTATCTCCGACGGGGATCCAGTTCCCCCAACAAGGGGGTCGGGAGTAGAAGAGAACGCAACTTAATTTCGAATCGCTAGATTGATATATTCCACGGAAATCATAATATCCAGAAGAGAATCGGCGAGAGGTGAGACTCCGCGGCGCTGGAAACAAAAATGCATCTTTAACGGTGGATTGTGTGCTTCTTTGATGCTGCCATTTTGGTCTGATCTGATGCTTTCTCTCCTCTCATATTCGCCTCTCTCTACTCCAGATGAAGTTGATGGTGATGACAGTGTATCGAATAGAACACTCGCGCCTACAGCAAATGATTCAGTGTCGCCACAAAGCTGTCATGCGCATAGACATACGAACCTGAATTATTAACCATTTGTTACTTCGATCCCTCATACTACCTTGGCTTAACTTAGTCCGCGTGCATGCGGCGGCGACAATTAGGCAGCGAGAGTGGTAGAGAAGAGGAGAGAGGGGAGAAAATGGAAATGAGTTATTTAAACAGAGCATGCGTGGTCGGATGATATTCTCCCAGCGCTTAGACGCCAAATCTCGTTGCCATGACAGCAAGACTCGACCAATTCATTTCGACAAATATTGGCACGCTAGACTGGTAGCGCAATGCAGCATGTCTTTCTAACCTCAACCCAACTCTCTCTCTCTCTCTCTCCCTCTCTTTCTCTCTCTTTTTCTCCTTCATTAATTTATATCTTTCTTCTGTCTTGTTCATATTATTTTGTACATTATCTACACTTACACTACTTTCTTTAGAACTTTCTTCTACATGAACTCTACACCTGTGTTCTAAAATGCCTAATATTTTTCATGTTGGTACTTAGTTGATTTATTTTTCTTCCAATTGGTTATCTTCATTATTATTTCAAGTTATCTTGTGTTTATGTATGATGCTTCATAGCGCTACAGTGGCGTGTCTTTCTCCNGGGGGGAGGCATGAGGGCGTGATCTATCCTTGATACGCCACTGCCTTCACTAGAATAAACCCATTAACTCCTGATCCTGGTTGTCATTCACACTTTCACACAAGCGGGATTTTTTTGTATTACGTTTCTTTAGTTTGATTTATAGCATATTTTGCTCTTATTCAACGGAAATTTGGTGTATAAGAATTCATTGAGTTTAATGAAAAAACATATTTGTATATGGTCACTATCAAGCCTCGTCTTTTTCTCTTTGATTCTCTCATGAACATAAAAAATCCTTTGTACCTAACCGTGTGTATGTTTCGTCATTGTTTACCCACTACAGTCTCTGTCTCTCACGAACAGCCTCTACGCAAACGCATGCACACCCTCACTCATTTACTCGCTCTCTTTCTACCAAAAAACAAACGTGCCAAATTGTATTGCCCATCTTATTACTCGCTTGAATGATCCCCTTTATATTAAGTAAACGCAACAGAGTATTTTTAAAAAAATTATATAGAAGAAAGAAACGAATTGCAAATGGCGTCACACAGACCAAATATATTTACCCTTGCGAACACTGTAATTTTACAGGGTGTGTTTGTAAGACAATACAA
Source organism: Hemicentrotus pulcherrimus (assembly GCA_003118195.1). Taxonomy (NCBI): domain Eukaryota; kingdom Metazoa; phylum Echinodermata; class Echinoidea; order Camarodonta; family Strongylocentrotidae; genus Hemicentrotus; species Hemicentrotus pulcherrimus. Next base: position 119,439 of record BEXV01000027.1, on the reverse strand, counting down.
CTATAACTAAAGTGTTAAGCTATTTATTTTGTCGGTCAATTTCATACAAAAGCAAATTGCACTCTGAAATCATTTCTAAATTATGCTGATATTCCATCTATATACGCATTACTCATTAACGACACCGTTTCAGGATAATATAGTCATAATGTACACATTACTAGAGATGTTGTATCCACTGCAGGTGCAGACAATTTTAAGAATATATGGTGCATGTTTGGAAATGAAATAGTGTTCAGCAATTTTCATTTTCAATGCTAATAGGAGAAATGAATGAGTGCATAGCGTTTGCAATTACTGTCACTTGATTACGATCGCATTCACCTATCGAAATGTACGTACATGTACATTACATTACATTACATAACATAACACACAACCCGAACATGATTTCTATGGAATTTACAGTAAATATTCCTTGATATTAGTCTTCGACAGTGTTTCGATTTTGGCTCTTTCTTAATAAACTTGAAAAGTTAACGTTCCTTTGCTCTGGGGCTGCTTTTGATCTCACTGATGGTTTCACCAGATCTGCGGAATCCATTCATCAAAAAATTGCAAGATGGTCACTCGTCGATTTATATTAATCTATTAATGGATTTTGCATCAATTATGAGGAATTATGATTTATATCGTTGAACACCGTCATGCCTCCATCAAACCATACACCCCACCGGTTTTTATCGGCCGTTTCTTGCTGTAATCATTCTCTTGAATTCATTATATTTCAAACTCACGGTAAAGAGAGAGCATTAAGAAAATAAAAAGATTACCTAATATTGCTCCTGTCTATTAAGTATTGTGTGTTAACGTTTGAGATCTTGTTTTAATTTTATATCATTTCCTTCATTTCATATGTCAATTCTACGTTTCCTCGTTTGTCCAGGTGTGCCGTGATCAATTCTTTCATCATGTCTCTGTCTGTCTGTGTCTGTCTCCCTCGCTCTCTGTCTGTCTATCTCTCTTTATCTTTCTCTCCATCTACCCATCTATCTCCATTTTCCTCCTCCCTTTCTCTCTCTCTTTCATTTCTGTGTTCTGTCATGCTCTTTCCCGTTCTGTTTGTATACATTAACCTTATAGTTTATTCTTACTGTTAAAATTTGATAAAGTTTTTTTAATTTTAATTAACATTTCTTTTATCTTGTATTGAATCATATTTAATCAGGAAAATAAGAACCAGGTGTCTGACATTTGTTTATGTCTTCCCTGTTTGACCAATTTTCTCTGTTCAATCATTTGTCTCGTTTTCCTTTCATATACAGAATTATTCTTTTCTGGTTATTTATCATTATAACTATGTATGCATTTATTTGTATTTTTGTATAACTCAACATTTACCCTTTCCTCTTTAGCCCTTCATTCCACAATCATTACGACCTTCCTCCTTCCTCTTCGGTACCTCATCCATTCCTCCTTCCTCATCCTTTTTTTCATTACACCATTATCCCTCAAGTGTTCGAGTTCTTTGTTGCTCATGCTCATTCTCACCCCTCGACCATTCCCCTTTCTTCAGTTTATCCGAACCGCTTTCTTATTACACCCCCCCCCCCTTCTAGATACAGGGCTGTCGTCAGACCATTTTAAATTGAGGGCCAATTTGCCGACGAGGCAACTGAAAATTCTCAAATTATCCGACGATGATGAAATTAACTTGCCGACAGCCTATAAAAATGTCGAATTTGCAGAAAGATTTGTATTAATAGGGATGGGTTTGTTACACACCCAATAAACCCTCTTCTAGTAACGCCCATCATTTCTCCCCACGCCCTCTTTAATTCTATCTTAAATGTGTCCTAGTCATTTCTTTCATGCTCAATGGGTGTAATTGATCACGCTATGGTTGTTCAGCACACACGCACAACTTAGAATCTTTCGCTTGAGAAATGATGGATTTTGTCTCCCCCAGTAAAAGATGGCTTACCTCTTGTTTCCACTTCTATTTCGCAGCTTCCCTGGTGGAATCATGACGGACAAGTTGGTGAAATCGAATCGTATGATGGCTCCCTTGGTACGATCAGGAAACAACCTTTCTACTTACCTACTTACATGAGATAGTCTCCAGCAATCCGGACGCCATTTCTACTCAGTGTATTACGATTTAAATTGGAATTGAGCTTATGTTCAGTAATGGTATAGAAGATGGAAATCTGCCATCTAGAATCAAGGGGTAAGTTTTTAGAATAATTCGAAAAAATGGGAAAGTCATTGAACTTTGGTATTGTGGTTCGATTGGTATCGAAACGACTCCAATTCACAGTGAGAGCCTACCAAATTTATCATTCCAAAATAACACATAATGTCTATTAACAAATTTTTAAATTGTTCTCATGCGAACTGCAAGTTCAATCATATTTGTAAAAGGCATTGCTTTCACCTGAAATGCACTTATTTGATTTTTAAAAAAAGTAAAGAAGTGACTCTGAATCTCAATCCGAATGTTAAAATTTATCATTTGATATCATTTAAATAATTTAAATCGTAAATCCATTGTACACATCCAAACATGGTGATTATTTGGTTAAAATAAGATGTGGCTTTTTTGAGAGGGGGTTGATCTCCGCTTGACTAGAAGCTGTATAAGCTAATGAGGGAAACATGTTCGTTTGTGAGTTTCATTATAAACATTTTGATAAACATGGTAAAACGATAGATTTTGTTTTTCTTTGAAAAGGAGCTTTATAAATGAAACGTATTTTTATCATAAGTAATATATCAATGATCCAATTTCGATGTATCATATTATATACCATAATTTCTTATCGTATTTACTATTAATTTGCCGCTGGCCTTTAATGAAATGATGAAGAAAAGGAAGGCTGTGATACATCTTATTCGGTATCTCTTATGGTTGTTTATTAAGTGTTTGTCAAGTGTAAAGTGCAGCTCAAATTTATAATAGTAAATAGTTTTAAAAATATTCTCTTATGAAACGAAGATAACGATAACAATAATAATGATTAGAACAATGACAGACTTAACAACAATGATAATAGTAATGAAAATGATAATATTAATGATAACAACAACAACAACAATAATACACAATTATTACAATTTTTACCCTGTTTCAGCAGGGCTACCATTATGGCGCTTAAGTAGTTCAAGGAATTAAATCCTGCCAGGTACCCCATCACCTCACCTGGGTCGAGTGTGGCAAATGTAGATTAATGTCTTCTCAAAGGACATCATTAGTGATGCGGCGGGACTCGAACCGCGGACCATGTGATCTGCAGTGCGGGTGACGTATCATCCACTGGACCACGACACCTCAACATGATACGATACCCTGTATAATAGCCCATTTAACACATACATACACACACGCACCCACACACACACAAGCATACACACACATATATATATATATATTTTTTTTTTTTCATTGATATTTATTTTTGATTTCATTTAAACTGATACAGAAGTGATTCAATTAAAATTAATACCAACATGTAAATAAATCTTCCACTTTGATGCGTCTTAACAAAACATCTACATGTAACAAAACATATACATAAACATATATATATATCTACACATCCACACCCATGCATACACATGTACACACACACACACACAAACACACACTAACACGCACACAACCGAACACACACAGTCGAATCGGCCAGCGTCGAACAAGCGTTGGATTCTATTAATATTCGGGGACATTCCACCTGAATACACATGTCTATCTGTAAAAGTAAAAGGGGGGGGGGGAAGGGTCAATATGGTTATAAGCTCCAAGGATGATACAAAATTGCAGTCGTGGTTTAGCCATTCCCGTAAATAAACGAAAAATGCTAAACCTATGTAATAGTTCAAGATTAAACTCAGGAAAATCCCGGCAAAATTCCAGTTACCGGGAAAATAGTTAATTCTTGCTGAAATTCCCATTGGTTCACGTGTTAAAATCTGATTTGAGCGAGCGCAGATACCATACATTGTGTGTGTGTGCGAATTGGTAGATAAACTCCAGTTCGGGTTTTAAAAAAAAAAGGGAAATTGATTCTCACAGAATCAAACGAAACTTACACTGAATGTTCAAGGTTACAAAAAATGACATGTGCCAGACAATTTTGGAAGAAAATGTATACTGGCTGAGTAATGAGCATAGAAAGACAAGGAAATCAGGGTAGTACTAGCCCCGACACCATGTGTGTTGTCCCATATATAGCTTTCTGTGTACAGTGCTTGTTACTTTACCAAGAATCGGTCAAACTTATTAAGATTTTGATGACTCCAGAATCTTGCAGTGCACACGTGATCAACTGTTTCTGATCCTTTCCACATCTTTTCTTTCACAATGCAATCGCATTACCAGTACTAAAGTTTATCTTTAATGTTTAGAATATTTTTGATAAGACGTCCGGCGATGTCGATCGTACTACTAAATCCTGCTTAGTTTCTACTTAAAGTTTCCAAACAAGGCAAAATGGCTGAAGAAAATCTTTTAGATTTTAACTTCTTAATGATGATCAATTGCAAGACATGATTAATTCTGCTGACAGCAAGAACACCAAAAGGGTACGTGAAATTCTCCCTAAAATATTACGTCTAGATCTAAGCTACCTGCAAGTTACCAACAGATACCTCGATAGCGTAAACAAACTTTCAAATTCGGAGCTGGACAACGTTCATCTAGGCCATTGTTTACTATTAGATTCGGACTTCCGCGTCATTTCCTGAATTCTAACAATGTCGACATCTTAAACTAAGCATGAAGATTTTTCCAATTCGACGAGAGTTTTTAAGTGTTTTTCAGCAATAGGGAAGGGAGTTGTGACTTATAAACCAGCTATCTCAGCAGAAGACATGGACAAAATCTAAGGTTTGCTTGATTTGGATGATCCTTTAGGTCTTCAAAACAAGGTATTTATTGATGTTATGACACTCAACAGCTTCGAAATTTGTGAGGAATTCAGCCTAGACTAGGGGAAAATGCTACATAGATTTCTAGAGCTTTGCTAGATCTAGACTAGTCTAACTCTCAGAGATACACTCGTAAAAAACAACCGTGCAGATAAACTAGAGAAAAGCCAAGTTGGTGTCATAAGTTGACTCTATTTTCAGTATAAAAGTAATAATAGCTGCTTCAATTTTCGAGAAATAGTATTGACTGCTTTGAAAGACATAAACCTCGGGCAATAGCTCGATTTTAACCTTTCCTTGAGCGTATAAAAACAACTATGTCTCGAAAATTAAAGCAGTCATTAATACTTTTATATACCAAAATGGGTCATAGAATACATTTGCGACTTACCAATCTTGCCGGTAATCAAGTTCGGTTTACGCTATCGAGACAGCAGACTAAGCAGTGTAAGGGCACAAGGTACATACAAATATGTGTGTGGGACTAAAATGAAAATGAAATTCAAGTAATTCATCTATAAAATGACTATTACAGACAAGAAACAAGTCAAAGGTAAGGACAAGAGTCAGTGCTTATCAAAATAACATAAATTTTGCATGAAATACCATCAGAAAAGCTATCTATATTTGTCAGAAATTAGCGACAAACACACCAAATTCAGCGCTGCAAATGACGCACAAAACGGCGTAGAATTCAACTTTTCATCCACCAAATGAATTCAAACACTTGCACTATACAATATTCAATACCTGTACCACTGTTATCGCAAACAATAAAATCACAATCTATTTCTAGAATTAGATCTACGGCTAATAATAAGATTAATTCACGTACCCTTTTGGTGTTCTTGCTGTCTAGTGACCAATTCTCACACACACACTATGTATGGTATCCGCGTTCGCTCAAACCATTTTTTAAGCAAGACTGAACTATGTTCCCTGTAACTTGAATTTTACCCTCGAACTATTAAATGGGGTTGGCATTTTTCGTTTATTTATGGGAATGGTTAAAACCCTGATGGCAATTTCAACCAATAAGATGGCTAGTTTTCTAAAGTGAGGTATATAATTCTTTTGAAATGCTCTCGGGGTTGCTCTCGGCACGCCCCGGGCAATAGCACGATTGTGACCTCCCCTTGAGCGTATAAAAACAACTATTTCTCTCAAAGCAGTCATTATTACTATACTATTACTGTTGTTTGAATATTTTGTATTTGATTTTTCAAAAAATGCTAAAACATCTGCTAAGTTGTTGTTATTTTTAAAGATTATAATATAGCTGAAATTCTTTGAATAGCGTTAAAGCATGTGTTTGGTCAGATAATAGTGGTGAATTTCGTTTTTCATATTTGTAATTTATATATTTCTCTCAAACATTTTCATAAAATATTCACAGAGTATATAGATGAAAAGAATTACTGCCTAAGGGGGAAGGGTAGATATACTATAATCACATTTACGTCAAAGTTCATCTCTTTAATGTAGTTTGCCATGCCGTTTGAATTTAGTATATACCCTATCATCATAATTAATTTTATGTTTTTCTCTACTGACATGGCAAGGGTGTGTACTACTTGTAAATTGTAAATCACAATCAATATGTAGGCGGTGTCACGCAGAAAAATCTCTTGAAAAATCCCTGTGTGACACCGCCTTGTGAAGAATAATAATTGACCTTATCACTGGTTGTTTTTATCATGTTCTTAAAATATGAAAATGCTGTTAATATCAAGGTCACATGGTCCTAATTGAAGGTTGTATTTTCTGAGGTGTGAAATAATTCATTGGATACCGGTAGATTAATTAAAATCCTTGACAGTCTCGCGGTGAGCTTACTTGGTATATACAATATGTACATGATTATTTTTTACTTGAGTGGTTTCCAATAGTATTGAATGACTTCAATTCTATATTAGGACTGTCAATGCAGATTTTATTTTCAGGTTGGATTTGTAAAAGAAAACAATATATGCTTCCGTTCAGGCCTTCAGATTTAGCAGTGCTATGATTTCACTATTTAATGCCAAATATATATCTGTGTCACTCGATAATCCATCGAAAATATTTGATAAAAAGAAATTTATATGACGTACTTCATTAAAATGTTTCATCAATAAGATAAGTACCGCAATATAGCCTTAGCATTTGTAAAGTAATCTACATGTATAGCTATTTAGCTTATATGAGCCAATCTACATAAATTAACCAAATTCTTCACATTATAAAGATAAAGGAAAAGGTTTGAAAGTTCAACATAAAACTCATATGCGATTCACCATTTGATTTTTTTCATTATAAAGTACATCATTGAATGTGACTCTTCGACAATTACTTCACATAACCTTTATAACTCAAATTGGATCTGTTTTGAACTACGACAAAACACATTCCCTACCAAATGCTAAAAAAAAAATCAGGAGATAAATACAATTTGTCCACCCCTCCAAAAATAAATAGGTAAATTACATTTGTGTTTTCAAACCAGTTGCTATAGTATTATGCTATAGTCTTGTTGATTGGAACCCAATGTGTTATTTATAGCGATTTATGATTAAAGCACAGTTTAATCACTTCTATTCTTAACCACAACGTTAAATGGTGCCTTGCATTGGGATACAGAACGAAAACATTTTACTCGATACAGCAGACATTTTGCGTGTTCGGAGTGTTGCTATGATACTGTCTGTATCCACGCATAGAGCTATTTTGACTTCTAATTAAGTTGATCAATGCAGATTAAATGTATCGGGTATGTAATCGCCGACCACGTATCGAGCGTTGAGTTTTTGCCATAATTGGGTTATCCTATTACACACCGTTAGATGGCGCTAACATTTTGTAAGAAAACGAAAACTTTGGGTTGGCTCTATTGTCAAGATGTATTTGAAGTACTGATGAAGAACATTAATTTGTTTAAACCGACAAACCAATGACTATTTGAATTTCCTAGGGAAATTTATTAATGAGTCATGTGAAATGTACTTTTCATTACAGGTTGAAAATCAATCTCTACATAAAATGGAATGAACATTCTAAATGAAATATTGAATGGGCACCTTCGAAAAGTGTTGTTAAAAATATAGATCAACGCAAGCTTAATAGTTTACAGGTTATATATTATCTTCTATTATTTTGAAATTAATCATGAGATATCATACAATTATTGTGATGATTGCGTCTCCCTTTAAAAAAAGGGCATGACTTGGAGTTGATTTAATTTATTTTTGGCCTTTTTATATATGAATTTAGTGAAATCGACCCACATGTATTAGAGTTGAAGAGCGTTTAGTTCATTTATCAAGAAACACCTTTGATATAATAGAAAAGTGGATTTTGACAAAACTAATTGCAGTGGTAGTTTGTATGATGTATTCGCTTTAGCTGAAATCTATTAAACGACACATTTTCCTTCATTTTTAATAAAACCTTTAAAAAAATAAAAACTATCAAAACGATAAACGTGTTCGAAGTTACATGTGCCATCAAACAACGTTGAGAGCGGTCTTTACCCAATACTGAGACGGTGATTTGGGTTCGCTTAGTAGATCAATCTGGTTTCTTTACTTGCTCATGACAGCTCGAGATCGTGTTGCTGAACGAATCATTCTTATCTAAGCACCTGATTATGCAGATAATGAACACAGTATCATTAACAAAAATGGAATATCATTAACGGGTTTAAAAATGTTTAGCATGTAAATGCATCCAATGCACAAACGAAATGATATCACTAGAAATTGTTATGACTTTTCGTCTTACTGAATATTTATCCTTCGAAATCCTATTAGGCTCCTTTATTGATATTAACATTAATGGTCTCATGACAAAAATTTGAAATGAAGATATTGCTGTGTTGGATTCACCCATTCGTCATATTAAGAGATTATTGTGATAAGGCTGTTTGAAATAATATTGTTTTTTATCAGTTCGACATGACTTTGTTATATCCTTTTAATTAATCATTTTAATTAGGCCTTTCATTTGTTATCTTATTTTCACATAAACCTGAACGATGATGATAACATTGAAGGTTGTCGTGGTTATGCTTTGTAGGTGAAGATGAATTTCAGTGTATTGGAGCACAGAAAATCTGTTTTAAAGTCGTTTATTTGTATGATTTGTTTCCCGGTTAAAATTAAAGGTACACGATGCAACTTTCGACTGTCCTAAATTACCCTACTGCTGTAGTACACTACAGTCAACTCTATTTCTTCATTTCTTTTTAATGAATATAATACCATGAATGGAGAGTATTTCGTAACCACGCACAAAACTGGTGTCATTTTATACAATAATCCTATTTGACGTGCAAGGAGGTTTGACGTAAATAGTACATGAAGGGATTCAAAGAGAACACGTGAAAATATTATGTGAGCTTTCTCATCCCTTTTTATCCCCATATACAGAAGAATATCACAACAGCAATGGGTGGTGACTGCTCTATAGAAGAGCTTTTATATTATCTAATATGACGAGACATTAATCACAAACTGTTGACAATATTTTGATGGTACTTGTTTGTGCAGTCCCAAATAATTATTTCTGTGTTTTGGGCTTATCATTGTAAGTGACATTCAGCAAGATTTTTACAATTTGTTATAAATTGATGATTCCCTAACTTCAGTATACACAACTGGTCCCATTTATGATAAATAATCATCCGTTTTAGACTTTTTTCCAGACAGATGGTTTGACAATGAAATTATACCAGTACTCGAGGTGATCTTTAACAGTGAGATTCGATGTAACATCAATGCGATCCATACTCAATGTCTTTAGGCAGAAGATCATGTTTTCTTCAAAATGAGAGATTTGAAGTTCACAGGGGTCACGTGATAATATCCCATCTGCCTGACAGCAGTCACGAAAACGAGCTCGGTCGAGACCTGTGTTCGGAATACAGTGGCCGATCTAGGATTCTTTAATAGGGGAAGGGGAGGGGGGTGGGCACAAGATTAGTGTATTATGTGAAATGTAAAACGAAAAGAAAAGGAGGAGAATAAAAAAAGGGTCATCACTATATATTTGATTCAGAGCTTGGCTCAGCATGTAAACCCCTTTCTGAAACGGGCTGTCACGAATAGACAAGTACCTCAGGAAATTCACCGATGAGATGGGGGTGGGGGCCGGGGGGGGGGGTACCACTGCACCCCCTCCCGACTCTATGTGGAATAGGCCTACGTATTCCTGAGGTAATAATATTGACCCTTGCTTGATATGTTGATGCGATATGTTACCCTGTTCTACCTCTTCATGGCAATGACAGATTCTTTATTTAGTTTGAACTTCCAGTTTGTGATGAGACACATTGTTTCGTGCCTGCCCCCTCCCCTGTAACGAATATTCTTATCACGGCGATGCAGATGAGAGTGTTATGCGCTATACAAGAACGGACTATTATTATTATTTTTCTCACGCTTATGATTGACTTTTTGGGTGAGGCGTAAGTGGAATACCCTCACTTTTATTATACTTGTTGTACCATATAATGTATGCGTATAAATATACTACCTGTGGGATGGGGTTACCACTTTACTTTTCCACTTTCGACTCATGGGATTTTTGTTCTGCCACTGCAGTAAAATGTAAGCAGTTATATTTCTTACACATCAAAATAACGCATTTATTATGACAACTGTGTTTTGTTGTAGTTTATCAAACGTCCTGACACGCCAGGTAACAACATTTTAGACAAAGAGGCTTTTTAATTAAAAAATGAAGTTATATAATTAAAACAATTAAAACGTGGATCTTCTATAATGATTCTCCTATTATTGTTTCCCTTAAATACCGTGAAAATTGAATTGGACACTCTAATGCTAATAATTTAGTAACTGCATCTGGTCTGAATCTATTTAAACGTTGGATGAGATACAGACCTTACATAGCCATTGGTCGTGATGAATCAGATGGAATACGACCAGCCATGACAGTGGTCATGTGGTATTACAAAGGACCCGCAAACAACTTTTCAAAGAGGGCATCGACTATAAAAAGGTTTCATACAGGTAACCATGATTTATCAGGAGGGGAGAAGGTTATAGTCGGAGTCAAAGTTGAATAAAAATAAAGTAAAAACAAATCAAAACAATAACAAAACGGGGGTAGGGTAGTTAGCCAAGGCCACGCGAGTAACATACACTGGCCATTGTGTCGGGGTTCAAGTTTGGATGCAGAGACAGAAACGAGACACGATTGAGAAGCAAAACAATTCTATCGCCGGAAAGTCACGTTCGGTTCTCATAAAACATGTTTTACAACCTGCTTTTTCAGCCTCCTTCAGTGTTCAAGCAGTGCTCATCATTCAAAAGATATGTGGTTTACGAACTATCATCACGCAGAAGTTAGGTCTTGGAAAGAAGACCGAAGTACGAATTATGCTCCGGCGGTAGTGGCTCTGCGATCAATTTAGTTCAATAACCTAATTTTTAACCCCAGACCTAACACTATGCCTTGTCCAGTTGTCCTTACCCTAAAATTAACCCTAAAATTGTTCAAATCTAATTTAACCTTAAACTCCACTGCGACCCTAACCCACCACAGCCATAATTATTGTCAAAACCATCGTCCTGCCAGTGCTACACTTTAGTGGTTTTCATGACGAGCGACATTATTTCTTCCAAAACTACCACCAGTACCACCATGTCCAAAATGACCACCACCCTCTTCACTGGCACCACGCCGCCACATTCACCACAAACTCAATCCTTGCCACCACCGCCACCACATTTGTCATCACGGCAGCGACGACGACGAAGACGACCGACGACAACCACCACCATCACTTTCGTCATCACATCCAAAAACATAACCTATATCCGCAACGGCAAATCGGACAATACAACAATCATCTTCACCACCTCCACCACCACCAACGTCACTGCCATCAGTGGCGGATCNCCCCCCCCCACTGAGCGACTTTTCGGCCGACGCGATTTCCAAATTTTCGGGAGTAAACAAAAATAATAAGTTGGGCCCCCTCCCCTAAGAAATCCTGGATCCGCGCCTGACTGCCATCACCACCATCGGCCAACACCAAACATCACCACTCATACCCCATCTTGTATCATCTCCACCACATCTCCATCACCACCACCACCAACGTCATGCCATCACCACCATCGGCCACCACAATCATACCAATCCATTACCATCTCCACCTCCACCGCCGTCACCAATCCTACCCATACCACCAGCACTATCATCACCATCGTCCCACAACTAGCACCACCAACATTACAACCATCAAGTATTATTACCACCTCCACTACCACCACCAATCATCATCGCTCATGTCACTACCACTAACATCCCCAACCATACGTCAGATGCGGTCACCACCCCTACCACCACCACCACCACTTCCACCACCGTCCCTGATATCACCGTCACCACCACCACCACCACTACAAAAAAAAATATCACCGCCACCATCTCCATCCACCGTAGTCACCACCCCTACCACCACCAACACCACTACCACTACCACCAGCACCATCATCATCACCACCCCCACTACTACCATGACCACGACCACCGGCCACCAACAGTCGTCACCACTCCACCACCGTCAATACAACCATCACCACTACAAAACTTACCTCAGCAACCAAAAACACCACCACCTTCCACCACCACTACCACCATCTCCAGCGCATTTACCACCAGCCCCAACACCAGAACCAGCACCACGAATATTATAAGATCGCATACTACGGGACCATTCCTGATATTACCATCGTTACTCTACAAACAAATCAACTAGCTACCATTGTAACCAAACAATGACAAAGATAAGAAAAATGCCCATTACCAACAACAGGGATGGTGAAATCAGAGCTTCGACATCTTAATGATTCTCATCATATGACCATGTACCCTTCATTATATGACCTACAAATATCCATGTACATGCAAGCATGCTTTTTTTAATATCCAAAAGACAGTTCCTTTATGGCATGGATGGTGTAGCAATTCCATTAGGTTAAGGAGCCGAACACTACGATAAATTACACCCTTTGTTTTGTAACTCCCATGAATCTCTATAGGCCTACTGTGAACACCTTCAAATGATTTCATTATTCAATAGTTCACTCGGATGCAACGTATTTTCGACAAATCAATCATATTAAAACTCTACCTATCTGTGCAATTATACAGCTTATAAATTACGATGCCTGCTAACTCAGACTAGTTGGCGCAGCAAAAGGGTCAAAATACATTCCTTTGGGCATGGCAGATCGCATTAGGGTGCCATTTGTCACACCTGCAAATTCCCCCCTCATGGCACACCTGCGGTCTCCATCGGTCCCTATGAAGAGAGTGGGGTGAAACGGGCGCGGAATGGTATATCTTGTTATGGCTCTGTGCCCGGCCTTCAAGCAACACCTTTCCTTACCTGGCTGGCTGTCTGGCTGGCCCGCTGACAGGTCCTCATAATAATAGGAATTAAAGAAGATCGATCAACCCGTGGGCTACCTGCCGTAACACCGCACTGAATACAATATCTATTGTGTAGACTTACCAACAGTCGCTACCAGAACGCTTTCATCGAAATATAAATGTACAAGATTGTAAGGGGCACATTTCCAAAAAATCACACAATTTAGGGGGATTTTTCTCTCTGTATGAACGTAATATGTTTTAGGTATGCCAAGTTGGTTTCAAGAGGCGGGGTGGGAGGGGGACAAGGGTCAGCTATACCCCCTCCCTAATCCGCAACTATATTCTCACACGATATACGGGTGATGGTTCCGGTTCTTGGGACCGCCTTTTTCCGACGTGCATCATGAATGTTTAAAGAGATCGTTATTTTGTGGAGACAAATCAATCATAGAAGAATGTGTCAGTGTTCGGCCTATCAAAGATGAGCTGGGGTGTGAAGCAGGTATTGGTTCGGTTGGTGAATATCATACCTTTACTTATGATTTTGAAACCAGCAACAATCCAGCAATATTATACCTGTTATCATGATAACCAGGATTTGAAAGAGTTATGAAAATTGAATTATTTGAATTGAATTAAATGGAATGGAACCATGATTAAATAATAGGAAGTTGACGATCGTCCGAAGATTATATAATATATTATGTAAATGTGCAAATTGGTTATACAAGTGGTAGTTTGAAAAATAAATTGCTTTGGATAATTACTGTCAGATAATGCTATCATGTACATTATAATATTGGGCCGCCCTGGGTTACATGAGCACCTGTAACATATCCTTAACAAACTAATTACCAGAAATAATCATGATAATGTTGCAATAGATAAAAAAAAAACATTAAACATTCTTTAAAATATTTTAACGCCGACTTTAACAGTTTGTCACTTTCTGAGTGTTTTTAAATTTGAACTCTAAAACAAAACAATCATGTCATTTCAATTACTTCTTCGTTTATTTTGTCTGCAGTTCCCACATTCATTATAACTTGTGGAGGTTGGGAATGCAATATTTCATCGCTGCCAAAACCTTAGCGATTATTGTATTTATTGTGAGCAATTAGTTTTGGATTTGATTGAAAGCCATGTATAGATCCACCACAAAACCACTCAATTTCCGTATAGAATGTGATATTGCGATAAAATTATATTGCATAGAGAAGTTATATTATTGTGGACTAGCTCTTTACCACCCCCTCCCCTCTTTATATTGATTCAGCTGATATGTTTCTCTTTCCATCTTCTTTTATTCGAGATTACAATAAACAAGAGTTCATGTATCTTTAATTGATTAGCTTATTGCATAAGTGGATCTACTACCGACCTACCAACTACCACTAATGGCTCCAACATGGGACCACGGGAAGCAAGTTCATCCCTTGACTTGCCCCCCTCCCCCGTCAGTTCAATATCATAGTTTTGCCATTGCTTCTCATAGCAACAACAACAGCAGCACTGGTATCGTAGGGTCCATGGTATCATTATGATGCAATGGACCTAAGATGGCTGTAAGTATTCAGATATTTAGCTTCTAGAATCATCACAATTTATTTTTCCCGTGCATGTGCCTTTAGTTTCTCATTGATCGCATTTAAGATACAATATGTTTATATTCTGCCAAAAATATGGGTCCCAATCAGAAAATAAAACTACAGAGATATGAGTGTCGCTACGAGATGGTCGAGGGGGTTCATTCCCATTTAACATTTTTTTGGCTAAAATTCTTTAAAAGGATAGTTGAGTTCTGTTTTCGTTTTTTTCCAACGGTTTTTTCAAATTTTTCAAAATATCTAATATTTGTGGTGGTATACAAGTATTAGAAATCGCTATATTTCAGCCGTCTCGGAACGGATTTTGATCAAGCAAAGATGATTTTGTCATTTAAATATTATGTTATTTCAAATTAGACCCTCAGTTTTTACAGAACTCAACTATCCCTTTAACTACTGTCACGAAATTTGAAAATCGGAGGACCTTGGCCACGATTCATGAATACATCCATAAGTATAGTGGATGATATTATTCACTTAAAGGGCCACTCTAACCTAAGCGGGCTATAAAAAAAAGTGAAAAAAGATAATGTAGAATAATGACGGAGATTCCGAATATGACAATGATTTTTCTTATAAATCATCAATAATTCTGGAATCTAGCTTTAAAAATAACGACTCAGAATGCTCAGGAAAAAAAGCCCAGTTTCGGAGCTGTATTGAGCAATAGCATATAACGTCACTGAAGGAGCTTCACCGGTGGTGATTTAGGCATTAAGATGTCTTTAAAGTCTTTAAAAACTATGATATTAATTGAAGAAAAAAAAGGGACATTTATCCGAAAAATAATATGCACTTGATAATCCCAGTACGTTTTTGGCAATTTCGTCATTCCTAATTCCAATGAGAGTGTAAGATCCTTATTAAGATTGTAGTGCAAATCGGACATGCCCGCAATGACGTCAAATGCGTCATCAAGCCACGTGACGTAGTCCAGCAAGCGTGAGATCTGCGAAAATGGATGGTTATTATCATTTTTGGTCAATTTAGAGATTTTCTTAAAAATCAGAGGCTGAAATATAAATAAATAGAGGTGTATTCATGTTTTGAAAGGCTATGTTAAAGTTGGGTTAAAGTGGCCTTTTAAAGCCCCACTGTCCTACTTGTAGCTACTTGCTCCCTCTATATAGAAAACTTCTCCAATCGGTGTCTGTTGGTCCCCCATTATCCTCTTTTTCTTATGTATGTTGAGAGCTGAGTTGATGAGATAGCCACCTGTCAGTGACCTCGCTGTGATGTCTAATCCCTTCTGGCTCAGTAGTGATGACGGTCTTTAAGAAATTTCAGTGTTTAGCAACAGAAAAAGAAAAAGGAGAAAAAGAAGGAGAAGAAGAAGGAGGTGGAGGAGAATATAGTAGTTGTAGTATGAAAAGTAGAAGTGATAGCAGCAGCAGCATTAGTAGTATTAGTAGTATTATATAATTAGTAGTAGAAGTAGTAGTAGTAGTAGGAGTAGTAGTAGTAGTAGTAGTAGTAGTAGTAGTAATATGAGTTGGTTTTGATGCGGTATAGAAAGCAAAAAGATAATACCATAACATAGAAATTAACGATTTGAGAGTTCGGGAATTCTAAAAGTTCAACTAATTAAAAATGCATGTGACTGGAAGCTGACGTTCGTATGGTCTGAATCCGAAGTTCATGTTTCTAGTTGTGGTTTTTCATGACACGATTACATGCGTGAGAATGAGGTCTGTCTGAGTTTCAGCGAGTACAATACCCAGCTGTGAGACGTTTCTCTGACTGGGGACAAACGTAATCCTACTCTCTTCTTGGAGACAGTTTTTAGCATAAATGTTCTGTGAACGAGTATAGGAAGTATTTTAAGAGTTAGAAAGGGTGGATGGAAGAAGGGAAGTGAAAGAGAGAGAGAGATAAAGAAAGGAAGAATCAAATTTGAAGAGAGAGAGAGAGAAGGAAACAGAATAAATGAGAGGCAATGCCCCCCCCCCCC
>BEXV01000027.1:74973-102621 GCA_003118195.1 Hemicentrotus pulcherrimus | reverse complement strand
AAAAAAAAATATCACTGCAGTGAAGCCATGATGACGCACAGTATAAAATAACTAAAAGTACCATTTTATCTCTCGAAATAATGATTAATATGAACAATATTAATAACATGGACCCTTTGGTAGCATACAGTTACAAAGCCGTTTATATAGAAAATGATTTATTCTTGATTTATCTTCATGGATGCATAGGGGCAATTACGTTTTGTATAACTTTTAAGCTGACTTCAGACACAAGATCTCCAATGTATGAATGATCTGGCCAATCAGCAGACAGCAGAGAAAACTTCGCCGAGCTTTCGCGGCGTACGTCAACACGCACGCATCTGAAATGTGACATAGAACGGGGTAGAGTGGATTATTTAGCAGACGACAGTAACAGTCGAAAGATTTCCCGGTGCAGCGGCAGCTCTCTCCTCGCAGTTCTCGATCATGCTCTATACTCACACGACCAGAAGGCGAGGCTAACATTAATGTTCTGAGATCTTTAGCTTGTCAACATGAAGTTCGCGTGAGGAAATATACTCGGAAACAATCACTTGAGCGGGACGGAAAGAGTCGTCATCGCCCAATTTTCAGAACGCATCCATCGATGGGGGGAAAGTACTGAAACTCTCTTGTATGCATTCATGTAGAGAGCGAGAGAAAAGGCTCGACGTCTCCTGCTGTTCAGCGGCGAAGTTTGACTTGGGTAGCTGGGCATATCTTGCTGGTTTCTGCTGCAGCATACTGCATTCGTTCACATTTTTGCCTTCTCTCTCAAGACTGGACTGATTTCAAGGATACCTTTAGTTTCGCATTAAAACAAAGGAAAAGATGGCGGCCATAGATTCTTCTTGTTTCTTAGAGCATAAACTGAGGCAAAATTCACGTGCCATCACCGGCACCCTACTCGCCATTTTATTAATGCTTTCAGATGCTAGCGTCTCTTTTGCCACAAGGGTAAGTTCTGCAGTGTCTGTCAAAAAGTAATGACTCCAATTCAAATAAAATTATCATTTTTAATTATTTAGTCGAATATGCACTTGTAAATTCTATGTATGGATCTTATTAACATAAATTAAGGTAATTGCTCTGTGTAAATGCAAGTTATTAATTGGCCTAACTTATTTGTACTTTGTTTTGCCTTTGGTACTTGTTTTTCTGTTTTTCTGTTCCTCTGAAAAGCACTTCTGCTATTTCCCTGTATCATTTCAGCATTGTGAGAAAAAAAGAAAGCAAGTTCACAAACTTCAATAGCGTATTTAGCCTGAGAGAGTGAGAATGGAAAACAACACAAGGCAGATGGTGAAATAAGTGCATTTGTTGTGTGTGTTTATTCTGCACTTTTCCAATAATCGAAGTAAATGGTTTGACACTCTCCAGCTCGGTGTAGCTTTAAAAGTGAGACTCGTTAATTGGTGTGATTAACCTCACCCTAATCAGTAAGCCTGAACAAAAAAGATGGCATTATCCTCATTATTAACTCTTCACACACGGATCAATACAAACCCATCACTTGGGTCGATATCGTCATCACAAACCATTGTCCACTAACAATTACTTCAAGCCTTTCCTTCGTGGTTCTTCCTTGAGAAAAGGGTCAGGCCTGGAAGAAAAAAAGCTAGGACCCTATGAAAGCGGGACCCAACTCTGTTCTTATTTGCAGCGAGTATCCAAATAACAGGTGTGTTGTTCAAAAGGGATAAGCTGGGACATGCTGATACATTCAATAACTGCAGTTTGGTTTATTTGAATTACTATTGAAAACGGAATGAATGGTCATTTTGCAGCTTGGATGCTTGAGCAAAGATAGGACAATACAAGAGAAGGACGCATGATGGTCTAAAGCAGAATGTATTATGTCTTCTTCACCATGTCCCCATTCAGCCTCAGGTTAAAATGTCGGTAGACCCGTTGAATCATGTTGAATCATGTTATACATACTTCTTGGGCTAAAGTTTCTATGACAGATGCTTGTCGGATAAAGCAACAGTTCTGCAAATTGAATTCCAGTCACAGAGATGCCATTGTGCATAACTTAGCATGATAATAGCAAGTGAATTAAATAGTTCGATAATGGAGAAGAAAAAAAAAACTTGCATAAATTGAAATCAGTGTAAATATCTATTGCCCAACCATGATACAAACGGGACATTTTGTTTAAAAAAAAGGTAATAAGACCGACTCATAGGTATGTAAAAATGTATTGTAAAGCCGTATCTCTGTATCGAATTTTGGAACTGAATGTATTCGTCGTGATGTGATGGGATTATTACAGGCAACAAAAGAGATACGAATGATTAGATTAAATTTTGATACAGGATACCAAACACTGCGCATCCTGCATATGTAGGGTTTTGATTGCAGATTAATTTCTTTAGACCTTGTACTTAGTATAGTATGATGATAATCTGCTGTAAACAGACGATTCTAATCAACTAGACACAACGGGAGTTTCCTGAATGAATCAAACCTTCTTGGTTTGATTCATTCAGGATTAATGAGATGATGGATTTCAGGAATGTGGGCGGGTGCAGTTAATTAGGAATTAATCTACAACATTGTCATTGATCAGTGAATGGTTAATCGGGCGTTGCGTCATAAATTAACTCTTTACGTGAACATTTTGGGAGAAGTCAAGAAAACAGCAACATGTTTCGGATCCCTCTGGGAATGGTATCATCAGAATGTAGACAGCATTAACTTATTTTCCAAAATTCATTTACCCTATAGTTTGTCTGTCTTGTAGCATGCGAGTATAATATTTGAAATGAAGCCTATACAGGATAATTGATTTTTCTTTTCTTCTTAAAAGGCTGCCCAAAGTGTCAATAGACACCATGCAATTATGCGATTTTAATGGGATAGATCATGTTGGCTATCTTCAATATAACCTGGATTCATCAAAGTGTCCGATAATTACACTCGATGCAGAACATTTTATCGTAAACCTTTAATGGCCATGTCTTTGAAACCATGTGGCTTCACATTCAAATGAGGATTACATTTTGTAATGTATTATCAGCGACCCATTTCTAAAAAGGAAATGTTCCGTGTTGCCATCTGAAAACGCCCCAAAGAAGAGACAAAGAATCCTTTACTCGATTGCTAATCAGAAAATTGTCCACAATTCGAAGGACATGTTTTTAATGAAGTAACTACACTCGTTTCCTTGTTCCACCATGGAAGAAATAATCGGATGAAATGATGTGATGACGTAAGAAAAGTTTCTTCTCAAATTGCCAGTGGCAACCAAAAATACTTTCATTATTTTCTTTTACTTCAGTAGCATCAGGTGCGCGAACAATGGGTCTGCTTTACTCTCCGTTTCCATAAGCCGCTCATTCTTCTTTTTATAGACTAGTTCTAGGGTTGCTGTTCATTTTCTCTTCATATCTTCTTTTTAGTTAAAAGCATGGATATCTCTTTTGCATTGGAAATGCTTCCTTATGTGTTAAAAAAGACGTGTTTTAACACTCACTTAACCGTCAGTGTTAACTTAACACATGGATTGGGTGGTAATCTGTCTTCAATGGCTTCGCTATGAAGCGAGTCTTTTCAGTAAATTCAAGCAGGTAATACCTCGTTTGTTAACTCGAAACACACTAGTGTTCTCAAAGTGTAGCAGTTGTTTCGGAGCTTTTTGTTAGCGCAGTGGACTGTTCTGAACGATTTAATGTAAGTTATTTCAGTGGGGCTAATCACGCCCCCGGGCGTTTTAAGAGTATTTATCTGAATCTGTGAAAAGAAAAGGTTAACAATTACGATTTAGACTGGATCTGAGCAGCTAGCTCGACTGAGAATCGGTTTGTAGGTCTCCACGTCATACACTAGACCGACCTGAGTCACCCGACATGAAGCTACCAGACAGCTAGCAAAATAGTATGAATTTTATGTATGAATGCATGAAACATTAATCACATGAAAGATCAATATATCAGTGTATTGTCTAGAAGAAAAGATACGAACGAAAACGAGAACTATATTTTGATAATTTGCATTATGTCATACAAAATGATTTATAAAATTGAAGCACACTTAACTGAGAAAAAAACTCTTTGTACTCATATTAGTCATAAATTGTATTCGAATTCTGTTATGAAGAACCCAAAGGCCCAAATAGTGAGTTTATAATTATATACCATGTATTTTAAATCACATTTATTTATCTTTTTTTGTACGTTTAAAAATTGTGTACCCCCAAATAATAGCGTATGATATTTATGATTAAAATATGTATGATTCAACCAGTGATTAAGTTACATGAACTTCACTAGAATACATTGTGAAAATCATATTCTAAAGTAATGTGCACATGGTGATCAACATGATCTATTAATAATGATGTTCAAGAAGTGAATTATATTAAAAGTGGGTCTAAATTCCAGACTAATCGTTCGAGAACGGGAGAAAATGGATACTCTTGGGTTGAGTTTAATGGGGGAACATACTTCAACCCGTAACTGCACTTTTTTGATACCTTTTGACTTCATACACTTATTTAGCGGCGGGATTAGTGAACTGTGAAATTGAAAGGCATTGTTCAAAATAGATTTTATTGTCATCCTAATGACAGTTTAAGGTATGTTCCTCAGGGAAACTATTCCATGCTAATCCCGGAGCAGTGATGCCCTCCAGGTAAACGCAGTGGTAATGGAAATCATTAACACAATACCAATTCAAACTTGTGCATCAACTGGAAAGAATGCACGCCTCCCAGAAAGATTACACTCATTTTTGTTGTAAAGAATACAAATTTATCTCAGATATCGCAAGTGATTAGCATCTGATCGTAGCCAATCTTGGAGATGTTATCTCGCAAGTATAATAAGCGCGACACCCAGGTGTACACAGAGGTTGATAAAGAAACTCAAACGACATCAATTTGTAATCATGTTGAACTCCTTGTGAACGGCGGCTAGGCAGTGTTGCAAACTGAAAACTTACACAATATTTTGTGCAACACCTTTACAAATAATACTGAACGACAAGTCATGGAGTGATAAGGTTATTCTGAAGGACGACAATTGACGTAATTGCAAAGCATCTGCGACAGAATGTATACTGCATTTTACTTCTGCTTCACGTTGACTATTAAAGAAAATGAATTATTTGTACCCACTTACACCAGATAGAGATTTTTAAAAATAGTATGTCGACATTTGTCTCAGTATATTATTCCTCTTTCTTGAAATTCTGCTAATGGATCGGATACAAAATTGATTGCGAAACCAAATTATGTAGCGATAATAACTGCCTTCATTTTTCGTTGAATTGTCAAAGTTGCAATTCATTTGATGAATCACTGCTTGAATCTAAAGGGGAATTGAGAACATGAAGTTGGCAAATTATATAAAATATAAGTCACAACTTTCTTAACAGAGTGCAAATGAACAGCAATAACATGTAGGCCTAGTTGGACCTCTCCCTAATGCCCTAGTGAAAGCAAGTTTTCTCTGCGAACCTCTGAAGGAATCTCATGATTATGCCTCTTTCACTCACCTGTGACCAAAGGTTGACATGGAAATCATTCATCACAACCCTCAACATTATTTTGTAGGAATCATACCAATAACTGGGTGGAGTCACATACACACATGGGTCGTTATGACCCAGTCCCTTTCCAGAGAGTCAGTGGATGGATTGGGGAGGGACTCTAGAAATGGATTTGAGTCGCATTAGGAGTTAAATTAAACTCCTGAATTATTGGTATCCACCGAAAAGTAATGGCTACAATTACAACACTCTGAGAGTTGATTAAACAAAACGAGATGATCCCTAAAGAGTGTGAAAGCAAATGAGAAAATGAGGGCTAGTCAAGATGGAAGAGAGAAGGATAAAGAGGAAGGGGGACTGAGTGAAACAAAATATTGCACATCCAGAGCTCTAGACAAAATACAGACACGTGTTTCTCTTTCAGTGTTTTCTTTTATTGCATACGTTGTCGACTTAATATATTTGTTGTTGTATATCAATACGTAGACGTCTTCTCGTTAGCCATTTGGTGATAAGGCATCTTGACGTTTAGTTATCTCAGCTATCTCGCGAGGGCAATACCGGAAATATTTCATCATGTTTCTAGGTCAAAGACAAAGACGAATGCCTTTCAGTTTACCCCTCTCCCGCCGCCAGTTTGACAATGTAATGTAAATAATATAAATGACTGGGATAACCTTGTATCATGGTCTGTAAGCTAATGACAACATTTCATTTGAATGTCATCAATGAATATCACCATCGATCTGTCTGATTGTGAGCTCTCGTAGCTGCATGTCCAGACCATCACGTTTATTTGCTTTATAAATGGCAATGTAATATGTAATTGATATACTAAATTCAGAGTCTCTTTTCATGTTTTAATCATATACATGTAGTATGATCTAGTTTAGGAATTGATTTTCACAAACAATGAACATACAGGCCTATACAGCATCAAAATTAGCATCACTTCCAGAACATGCTAATTAGGTTGTTTTGTTATCGATTTGCTCGTGCGTCAAGTAATAATGTAATTTAATAATTTTGATATGATTATTATGAGCATGAAGACGAAGACAGTCGCCGTTCGGCTGGCCTACATAACATGCTTACCATTCATACTTTGTGAACGAGTCCGAGACGAGCTAGCTGTCTACTTCGACTCTCGGACTCTGCGAGACAGACAACGAGGCAGGGATGTTTGGAGAACACCGAGGCCATACTATTAATAGGACGGCACTTCGTGATATAATATGACTATATATTGAATGTATGCCATGTGCTTCTAGGAGCAATTGTCACTTTTAAAAACAAAACAAATTGACTATAGATATCAAATTCAACCCCCCCCCCCAAAGGCATGTCATTCAAATAAGGCATCGTGATCAACCTAAGTTCTTCGTTATTCTAAATACTAAAAACATGTCTAGGTATTGTCTCCTCAGCGATTAAATATTCGATGGTTTGTCTTAATATTTCATAGAAATAGAATGATCTGCATTGCACAAACACAAATAAAACAAGTTTGTTCATAAACTGCCCAAAATCGACCACGATTTAGTTGTGTGTCATGTAGTCGCCAAAAGAATTATTTTACCTAGTCTGCCAGTGAGTTGGAGGAGCGTGTAGCCTACGCCCTTCTCGATCAGACGTACCCCATACATGGTAGAGGAAACAGCTAGCGTTGAACTTGAGCCTGCATGCTGGGTGGTAAGACTTCATAGAAGGGTTTCTGAGGCAAATTTCCGACTCCAATTCGATCTTGGCGCAAAGCCACTGTCGCCATGTCGTTTCATTTAATGTCGAGCTTTCGAAGCAATTGTCAATGTCGAATTGTGTCATGTTTACGCAGAGCCATGGAACAATTTGGGAAAAAGTTCAGAGAATTCAAAAATGTGTTGCTTTCCATCTAGGGCTCGATAAATTTTTAATTAGCTTCCTTGCACGTAACATCTAGAGATACATTAAGCTCTGTTATTAATAATTTATCGCGATTTGTTGATTTATAACCCAAATGATGAATACTAATCCTATAGCATTTCCTCATTCCCAATAAAAACCTAAATATTTCGTACTAAAAAATACGCATATAATTCAAGCTACCTAAGAGAAAATATGAGGTGGTGGATAAAAGTATGAAGAAAAATAACAGGCCGACTGCATTGAAACCCTAACATATCTTGAAAACTTTTAAGGGTCTTTTGAAAAAAGGAAAGGACAATGCCATAATACCCTGGTGTTCTATGTGTTCAAAGTACATAATGCATTCCTTTGCTTTCGTTCGTATTCGTGGCGTTATGCGTAAAGTGAAACAAGTATATCCCCTCCCCGTTTGAAGGCTCAATCAAAACGTGTCCCCGGTCGTGAGGATGATTCGAAGGCTTCTACCCCCACCCTTCAGTCGACTTTTCTGGATATACCAAATCATTCGTTGTAAGTATATCAGATGTCAAAGAGCAGAGCTGCCAAAAATGAGCTCAAAGTAAAAGGATACATTGTTTTAGTACAAAATGTCTTACTAGAAACCTTCAAAGGTTCTTGCCATTCTATGATAAAAGCTTTGTATATTCAACTCCAGATTAGCTGTTTAGTACTACACGATTTCTTTTCCATCTAATATCCTATTGTGCCATCTCTTAGCTTTCCATGACATTTTCTAGGAAACTACCCCTCACGTATTGTCGCTCCCCCCTTTCGTTCGTCATCAGTCCCCTCTCATGCCCCTTCTCATCAAATGGTACAAATGCCTACCACCTCCATCCTTAGATTTCATGAACACCATTCCATCAAAATTGTTTCTCCATTCATGTCCCAGACAGGTCGGAACAATGTCACAATTTTCTGCGTCGATGCCCCAGAAAGGCAGCCGCCTTGATTTGAGCGCAATAATGAACCATAAATGAAGCCCTTCAATAGAAAGGGTGGGCGATAATGAGAAGGGCATAAAAGCACAATAGAAACAGTCATTTATAGTGCCTTTGTGCTTCGGAATTACAATTATATGCACGGGAAGAACTTAATGTCGAAAAAAATGTTTTTTTGTCACTGAAAGAGCGTTGTGTCCTGTTTTCTTTCAGGACTTTGTCACAATATAGGATCTGTGGGATGGGGGAGTCATTTTCGAGTATTGTTATTGGTGGACATTCTCATGTTCATTTTCTATTAAAGAGAGGCCTATATTATGATGACCGGTGAAGGTCATGGGACCGCCATTATTTTGTCAAGGTATTTTTTAATTCAAATATCGTTTAAAAAAATTTGGCACCAATGTTTGATTCCATCGATGGTCTATAATTTGATATTTGTCATATGTATCGTAATAATGAATAAAATGGATAGCATCCATCTAGCCTCTCGCCGCCGGATCCGGGATTATATTGCTGTGAGTTGAAAGTTTCTTGAGTCTTCATGCCCCAACCTATCCTTTACCAAATGTCCCCTTTGAGTGATTTCGCAAACATGGAACTACTACCATTTCGGACCATGACTCTGAAACTTCACACCATATTGTTGGCAATGACCATTACAAGTGCATGGACAAGTCATTCGATATTATTTGGTGATAGCGTTGCCCGACTATACCCCGTAGTGCCGTCAGGGTGGCCGTGTGTTACCTTTGCAGTGATGCCGAATGACAGATATAGCGCAACGAGGACCTTTTCTTCAGTCCCATATGTAGGAAACCACGGTGTGACCTTCGCGGTCTTTACACATGGGAGAAAAGTGAACCGGTCAAAATAAGCCCCAAAACATGAAATTAATGTAATAGTGCTATTCATTATTAATTAATGGGTTGTGGTTTTGGTAGAATACACCAATCAATGTCATTTTCCAGTGAAAGGCAACCCATTATGCCCATCAGACCTTGGCAACATTTGTTGTTGACAAGCCATTTGTATTTCAAGCACCGATTAAGGTTACACACGTGTTTGGTTGGAAATGGAAAATATGTTGAAAACTAGGAATGTTGTCCATGTAATATTCCCCTCCCTTTCTTGTAAAACGAACGTTCATAACTACAATCATGAATGCATGCAGTCACTTACGATGCGTAATAATTATGAAAAATAAGTTTTGACTTCAATGTTAAGCCTTGTAAAAAGTGATATGTAGGTAATTATGAAGACCCGATAATTTTGTTTCTGTTTAAAATAGTATTATTTTGGGGTATCTGTTTTTTTGTCGGCGAGCTTGTTTATAGATTTTCTCGTCGGCATGCACTGGACAATTTGTTTTTCAGAAAATGCCCCTTGTTACGATAGTTCTGTCTCTGTCTCTCTATTTCTTTCAGTCTCCTCTATTGTTTTCTGTGCCACATCTTAAAATAATGGCACGACAGCAGTTTTTATGTTGTAAGGTAGGCCTATATCACAATCTCGGAAAGTCTGAAAGTGTGTTATCATACAAAGAAAACGCAAGTTGAAACAGCATTTGTATATATTGATGAGGTAGACCTAAAGTGGGGTATTCGACTTTCTATCGTATCTATGAAAACAATGAGCAGCCCTTGAATGCCGAGTTCAAGAAAGTACAGTTACACTATATCAATTATCATATTCTAGCACTAATTGGGTCTGGTGGAGGGGATGACTCTGTGATGTTTGGCCCGCGTCTGCCCCTCTGTCGAGCCGCTGCACCGCGGGAGCCAAATATTGACCGACTGGCCTAGCCAGGGGCGGGTCCAAAAGGAAGGGGTACAGGGGGCTCGCCCCCTTTTTAACTCACTTAAATTGCATCTCATGTATATCATGCACGTACAAGATTTTGCGTGCGCCCCTTGAGTTTTTTTTATAAAGTTCGATGATCATGCATATATATAAGGAGGCGAAAGCGACGCCCCCGCCCCCGCTTCAAAATCCTGAACCCGCCACTGCTAGCGACTATTTTATCCCCTCTACCCCCCTCTCTCTCTAGTTCTCTCTCTCTCTCTCTTTCTCTCTCTAGATCTCTCCCTCTCTCTCTCTGCCAACCTCACCATGTACGCCTTGGTATATTCCACTCATGGTCTTCGCGATTCATTTCTTTGCTAAACCCTGCATATTGATCTTTTTTTTTGGACTTATTCTGTAGTAAATATTAAATCGCTACATTGTGTGTAAAGACATAATTGCGGTTAATGCATAGCCTACGTTTATATTGGTTTGTAGGATAGGAACATAGATTTTAATTA
This sequence comes from Hemicentrotus pulcherrimus, assembly GCA_003118195.1. NCBI lineage: Eukaryota > Metazoa > Echinodermata > Echinoidea > Camarodonta > Strongylocentrotidae > Hemicentrotus > Hemicentrotus pulcherrimus. Next base: position 91,994 of record BEXV01000027.1, on the reverse strand, counting down.
ACATTTCCCTAAAACAGGGCTATCACTACAATACCAAACCATTTTATTTCGCAAATAGGAATGAAATTGAAGGGAGGCTAGTCCAAATGCCAACATGATCTTTTCATAGTTCGTCATTCCTTAGGAAAATATGATTTGAAATTTACAGAGCACGACACGGTGGTGATTGAAAAGTACGTGGTGGAATTGTAGTCAAATCGGCTCCAATGTTCACCAAAAGGAAGATTAAAACTTGCATTGGTGGATGCATTACATTTGAACTTGGTACGGCAGCCATATCCTGTAATGTTGAATGGGTTTTTTTTTGTATGTCCTTTGCATTTTTAGAAAATGAACTAACCGTTGCATTTAATAGAGCAGGTGAACAATGATATCTGCAAAAATGTAGGATATGTCGCTCTCTACATCTATGCTTTTTTTTCAAAGATGTACATCGATGTGCTTTTCAGAGATAACTTGTAGGCGTAATACAGTGAATGATATAATATAAATATAATGCCTCTGACAAAGCACTTTCAGCATTTATTCAAAGAAAAGTGAAATAATTTTGATACGGTAACATTGCATGCAATTCGGTAGTCTATGACAATTTACCACTTACCTTCAGTTTTAATGTCGTTCATATATCATTTGAAAAAAGAGCCCCCCCCCCTTGTGCATCTCCAAAAGCACCACGCTATGCAGAGTAAGGTAAACATTAGCTTGTTCACCTTTTGCATCTGGCATATCACCACATATTTATAAAGCATACGATTATTTAGCAAAATGAAACATGCTGGTACGGTGGTGACGATTTCACTGCGAAAACCCAAACTCGAATGTCTTTTTTGGTTATCCCACTGTCAATATTGCATAGCTGAATTATGATTTATTTCTTTACCCCTTCCAGTTCCAACTGAACCCAGAAAATACGCAGACGCAGAACCCGGAGTGTAATATGGATTGTTCGAATCAGAGACCGAAGCCTTTTTGTGGGACCGATGGAAGAACTTATTTATCGAAATGCGAAGTGAAGAAAGCAAGTTGCCAGGGGTGGAATGTGAGGAAAGAACACAATGGTCCCTGCGCAGTAGGTAAGTCATAAATGGATTTATATGTTTTTGAGGAAATTAATATGAAAAGTAAATCGATGCTCCTTCTTTATGTAATTAATGAGTAAAAAGACAGAACTACACGTAAGTGTTATGGCATGGCGGATGGACAGTTGTCTTGTATAACAGATATACTTTGTGTTCGAAACCAAGTCGAGAGTTAAAAGTGCTCTGGACTCATTTTCATTAAATTTTAATAAGCCTCAATGTCAACTATGATCTAGGCCTAAAGCCGATGTAATTGTTTGACAACTAGCTTAATAAAGTGTTAATAAATATGAGCCTGTGTCTTTTGTGAGGTATTTCCAAGTCTTTCTGATATGACTGAAAGTAGTAGGTCTCGTAGGTTGTATACTTAAAAGCATATCACTTATAGTTGTTTTTCGAAGTCAGATGAAATAAACCATCAGTCTAACATTTGTACACAAGAAGAAATAAAAGAGTTCTAATCCTCTAATCTTTTCAGAACCTTGGAATGGCCTACCCCATATATTGACGCCTTTGTATTAAAAAATGTAGACTTTCAGATTGAAAAGGGGGGAAATAAAAAACTGGCGCCTCGGGTTTTTCTGTGCTTTTGCATCCCCTGCATTTTCACCTTCCGTCTGATATATGCCCAATTATCTTTTTTGTATCAGTTAAAAAAATATGTGGTACTTAAAAAATAGATTATGGACAGGTCCATGCTACATGTATCTTTTCCGATAAGAAACCGACCACATCGAAAATTTCAATTTAGTATATCTGATGAATATAATATCTGACCGATAGCGCCAATAGAGCTTGAATAATCAAGTAATGTTATAATTTATGATCCCGATTCCATAAAACAGCTATGTAATACATGGTAGCATTTAAATAATAGAAGGAATATTTGAGTTTAAAAGATATATCTTTCAAGTTTGATTTAGCTTGGAGCTTTATTCCGAATGTTTCTGATATATAATAACAATTGTTTGATTTATTTGATTAAAAATTAAGGTAGATATGGCATAATGGCATAACACAGAGACAGACATACGTCAAGACATCTCAAAGCATACATATTGAAGTTAGGAGGCGACTCATCATTTATTACCAATCACATTGTTGCCTAATTACAACATGTACAGATTGTAAGCAAACCAAATAAATGGTGCTGTTGGCTCTAGACCAACACGGGCCTTTATTTGCGTGTTTACTTGAGTTGCCTCCTTTCACATTTTGTTGAAGTCTTTTGTCTAAAACACAATATATTTGAAGGGTTCTCAAGGTATTTTCTTGGCTGATACGTTGTCTGTTCCTTTGTAAACACAGCTGATCCACGTCATATCTGTTAGCAAAATGTGAAAATACCTTTTACATGAGTTTCTGTAATACGATGACCGGTAACTTGTTCAAAGGTTAACATATCGTTACGTGATATACTGATGTAATTAAATAGAAGGTCTCTGTTTTTGCTTACTAAAGTTCATTCTTGCAAATTCATTATTGACTATACGTGTTCATTATGAAGGTCACTTTGTTGTTCTATGGTTTTACCGAAATCCATGTATTCATCGCTATGACGACACAGAATAATATTGCGGACACTGAACTGTTGAAAATAAACTAAAAGATCATATTGTTGACTTTATATTCTATATTGTTATATTTTTGCAATTCTTAGGTTACCCAGTATTATTGAATTCTGTAATGGAATTGAAAAGGAACATAAATTGACATGAAAAATATCATTTTTATCATTATATTTAGTCTGATCCGGACCCTAATATGTTTATCAGCTTGGTAAAGATAATGCTGAAAGTGATGATTTGTCGGTCGGTAAAGTATCTGAAAAATTATAGCTTGGACTTACCCTTCCCAAAACAAATTCTTCATACAGTTACTGTAATTTGAAGAGTTAAATGAAGAAACATTTCCTGTGTTATGTGTTTGTCAAACAATTATTTTATTATTATTTATCTTTTTCAGAATTAACGAAATGCCAGTTAGAGCGAGCCCAGAATCTGCAGCAACCAGACAGCTCGTCGTTGTTTGTACCACAATGTAACGATGATGGTAGCTATGCTATGATACAATGTCATAAGTCGTTTGGATATTGCTGGTGTGTTACAGAGGAAGGAAAACCCATTGCTGGTTCCTCGGTCAGGGAAGGCAACCCCACGTGTAACAGACAAGCCGGTGAGTCATTTATGATATCATTTTTTTAAGGGGCGAGGGAGTGGGGGGGGGGCGTTCATGAATATGAAAATAAATTGAATAATGTCACTAATTTGATAAAAAATGCATTTATTAATTGTGAATTTAAAAAAAGTGCTATTTATGATAAATCATTTTAATATCATTTAGCATAATTAATTTGTTATATTTGTTATCGTTATTATCATTATTATTGATATTATTGATATGATTATTAATATTATTATTATTATTATTATTATTGTTATTATCATTATTATTATCATTAATATCATACTTTATTTATTACTGGTATTATTATTAGTAGTAGTAGTAGTTTTAGTATAATTTTTAATTTAATTATTATTATCATCGTTATCATCATCATTACTTTTATCATCATTTTCATAATCATTAAAAGTACATAAAGCGTTTCCAAACTAGCTCAGGAAATGAAAATATTTTGTTCTGAACATTCTCAAGGGTTGGTCCTCATGGGCACAACCCTCACCCCTAGATCCGCTCTGGATATATAAAGTATAATGTGGAAATTTGGGCTTGCAGAATCTATGAGTATAGACAGAATATTGGCCATATACATATGTAATACCAGTAACGGTTGTATCAAAGACATTTTCAATTTGAATTTCAGATTTTATTTTTATCCCTTTCCCCGTATGTAAAATGATTTATTCATAACATTATTCCATTTTTAATTGGTTTTTTTTTTTTTTTTAAATGCCTAGATTATGCAGAATGTCCACTGTGCTCCCATTTCGCGCGTGTTTCTATAAATAAATATCAGCTTACCCTCATAATATAAATAGAAAATAATTATACGTCTGCAAATAATTGAAAGGGTATCTTCAAAATATAAATAGAAAGTATACTCACCATGCACAGCGTGCGAGGTGATTTTTTTTGTCTGAGTGATAAGTTAGCATCTGCCGAGTGTCATCACGTATTTTCATGAACATAAATTTTGAAATAATGGGGAGGAGTTTAGTAGGTCACTGTCAAATTCCAAAATAGAATTGCTGTAACGTCTACTTTATGAAACCATAAATTGTGCATGTCGCCAGTGGTATGTGGTGATGGGGGACAAGTTGATTTCCGAAAACAATGCTCATTTTTTCTGCTCGTGTGATGAAATATATATGTGGTGCAACTCGAGTACGGTGTTATAACCTTCTAAATAATGTATATACCGTTAAGGAACAACTTATTCAATCCTCATACAGTGTACACAGAAAATCCTATGACTGTTCACTATATATTGTCATCTTGATTAAAGAGATACTGTACCTCTCCTGTTGTTGTTTATAACATTCTAGTTGATGAAATTACTGTCGATAATTGGTAGGTTTGTAGGTAAGCCTTACAAAAAAGGAGTAGTTCAGCATTTTACAGATAAACTGGTAAAGGCTCGAGTTTCCCCCAAATCTGTTACAAAACATCAAGTTCTTTCTCATTAGGTTATTTTGCACCAATTTGTGTCTGCATCTTAATTTTATAAAGTATTTTACTATATATGAAAGCGGAGGAAATGCTGGGGCGGATCCTCTTTTTAATAATGGATAAAATCTCCAGTGGCATAATTATGCATTATTATGGTGAGGGAACCCCCCCCCCCCTCGAATGGCAGAGAGAGAGATGAAATGGAGATGGAAACAAAGTATAAAGAAGACGATCGTGACGATGAGAGCCCTTTCACACCCTGTTCTCACTTCATGGCCTTATTATCTCGCATTTTCCCGACTACTTTAAACCTCCCCCAAGATGCCAGTGCCCACAATATGGGCTGACCCACGCTATGCCAGTGAAACCATGACACTTTGGTATTAATCTAGGCGAATCTGGCACTATTCGTACCGATAAAACCATACCTAATTGATTTCTATTTTTAAAGATGACCCTTTCCTGAAGTTCATGTTCCAGGTATTAAAGAAGATTCGAAAGAGAAGATGCTTGGGTTTCATTTTAAGATTGATCAGACTGTCGTGGTATACGGCCATTTAAACATGATTGATGTAATTCTCACTTGATAAATAGTCCACTTACGTATGTCGCAGTGTCAATGTACACAACTGTAATTCACATACCGCAGGAGACGTCTGTTTCTTATCAAGACGCTTTTCATCATCATCATCTTCAATCCAACTTCTTGTTCTTAAACCCCCATGCGATATAACTCATATTCATGACAGGGATGGGGTTTCAGTTGAAATATACTCTGATTTAAGGTTTATTGTCCTTGTAGATCATCTGAAACAGAGATATTAATATCGCCATTGCTAGACAATCTGAAGTACTTTACAATTCTTGTTTACAGTATTACGGATTGTATTTGTAAAGCAAGCACTGCCACTAAAATATTCTCACCAATCTTTAGAATAACGCTCACAAAATATTTTTTTCTAGGTGAAGCTACTTTGCTCGAAGCATTTCATAATATTTAGCACCTGACATATCTTTAGAAAGAGAAATTGTCACAACCTCGTCTTCTGAAAATAAAAAAAAAATAAAAAAAACGGATGCCGGTGATATTTAAAAAAAAGCTATTAATAATTTCAGAAAATACTGCATATTCCTGTTCAAGGTCGAGTCGAACAAACTTAGATATACTTATATAGGTCCGCATACCTAATTAAAGAGGTTGTAGAAATCAGGAAGTACAAACGCTTTTAGCTAAGTGAATTTTCTTACCCGAGAGACCATAAGTAGTACCCTGTAATAAGGTCATGTAAAACGGAGTCAATCGAGTTATCCGAAGTCAGTGAGTATGAGTTCTCCAACATTAAACCTGTCAGTTTCGACACCCATTGCTAACGTAATATTTCTGGGTTAACATTCAGTGAGATGTATCACAGTCATGCTGTTTCTCTTTCCCTCCTTAAAACAAGTGAAACATTTTCTCTCTATGGGATACTGATTGTCAGGTCTCGAATGTTTGATATTGAACACATTCATGACTTTTTTTCCTTCGCTCGTTTTGCCATATATCCAGACCTAACTGCTATACAGACCTCCTTGATTCGCAAACAAAAAAGTAAATGAAAACAATGCAGATTATCATGCAAAAGGGGGACCAATACACAAACACCTCTGACAAGCAAAAGTGAGGGGAAGGGGGAGGGGTCCGGACTCTATGACCCCCTAGATCCGCCCCCATTTTGAGTTGTTTCCCAGTCATCTTATTTTTTATTATTTTTTTTTAAATGAGAGAAATATCCTCGCTTTGGAATACTGATTGTCATAACCAAAATGTCTGACATTGAACGCATCCATGCAGACTTCTTTCGCTCATGAAATGTACTGCCTGAATTTATTAAGAGGGTTTCGAACCACTAAAAACAGTTGAACTTCTTACTATCGCATGCTGTCCACTGTTTTGTGCAGAGAGTCGTGAAAATACCGAAAATTATGGAGTCTCCCCCAGCCAGAAAGTAGTTGCTGCATGTTATTATTTTGATCGAAAATGCATCAACAAGTAATGTCACCGAGTTTAAATTCTTTTCAAAATTCCATAAGTTTCCACTTACATGTCTGCTGTTTCACTGAGGTTATATCGGAACTTTAAAAACTTCTTCTTTCACTATCATTCCAAAAGAGTTTTAGATTCATTAAACTTCGAGAGTTCCGACATAAAAAAAGTAGATGCTTTATGTCATTTTTTTTAAATCAAGAACGACGTCGACAGCAAATGTCACCGAGTTAATTTTTTTCTTCAAGTGCCGTTTTCATTTACAATTTTTTATTTATTTGCATTCTGTTGAAACGAGTTTGCAAGGAAATTCGTTTTCCTGACACTTTTAGTAATCATTAAATTTGGGGAATTTCTACTATTCAAAAATGATTTTTGTTTTCAAGTCATTATATTGCTCGGCAAAGGCATCTATAATAAACGTCACAGGGTCAATTCTTTTCGAAATTCCATGAGTTTTCATTTACACGCAAGCTGTTAAACGGAACTATGAAAAATCTCGAGGTTTTGTGGGATTTTCACGTCCTTTTATCAATTTTATGATACAGAATATAATGTATTCTAGCTCGAGAATGTATTGGTCCACAGGGAGCCGTTACACACATCAGATTGCCCTGTTTTATATTAGATATGAAGATGATGAAATTTATATGATTCTGTCTGCCCATGTGATCTAGGGTAGATGAGAGCCACATGGATTCCGATAATGGTGTCCTTCAAGTAATGAAGTTATCCAAGTATTTGAGGAAAGAGTCGTTGGTTTTGCGAAGATACGCGCTGTGAATACATGTTTTCTTGTTCAGATTAAAACTGTATTGATCGATATGTTATTATTATCACCAGCATCATCATCATTGTCATCATTATCATCATCATCATTACCATCATCATTCTTACCCACATAATTGTAATTGTTTGAATTATTATGTTAGCCTGAACATCTAATTCTGCATTTAGTTTTAAAGAAGTTTAGTGATATAGGCATATAGAAGATAAACTATACTTTTGAAGAAAATGACGATAGTTAGGCATTGAAGTATTCGTCACTGTGGGATTACTTGAAATGTAGGCTTCAATGTTGCAATCTCTCTCTCTCTCTCTCTCTCTTTCCCAAATCACACCTTACAGATGAGCCAATTGTCGACAATCCCCCAACGTTCAAGGGGACGTCATCGTCTTCTGGAGGTGAGTTAGAAAAATCGTCTTTACCTATATTCTGAATTTCTGATATCCCATATCTTTGTCAGCTTCAGAACATCTACACATACTCTTCTATCTTTCAAACAACATTTTGGGGTGGGTTTATAAGGCTACAGAGTTTACAATTTTGCCCAGATTTCTTGCCCATAGTTTCTTTTGAATAAAAAAGTGAAGTCCAAACTAAAGTATCAAACAGCAGTTATGTTAATTCACATTTTAATCATAAATGTATGTAGTCCACCATAAATTTGGACACAGAATTCGAATATGATATTTGCCATTCTTGACAATCTTTCAGGTTCGTGATGCAGACAAGACAAACGTGAAGAATTCAACAAGAATCTCAAGAGAATCTTCAAAGAAGAGTACGCCCGTCTTCCTCGAGCCGACATCTCACCGATCCCCTTCTCATCCTCGAGAGCGACCCTGGAATGGGAGAAACAGGTGATCGAGTGGAAGTTCGGCTCCCTCGACGAGAACGAGGATGCGAACCTCGACAGCAAAGAGCTCAAACCGTTTCTCAGGCTCATGAAGAAGATCATCAGACCCAAGGTCTGCGCTAAAGACTTCGTTAAGATTTGCGATCTGGACGCCGATGACCGTCTGACAGAGATGGAGTGGTCATTATGTTTAGGGGTCGACAATAGTGAGTATACGACACAATCAGGTGATCTTGTACTTGACCGGCACAATCATGATATTTTTTTTTTTTGCCTTTCGTTCACTTTCCACTCACACACCCGAACCCATCCCACTCATGTTTTATGTTTTAGAAGAGACAATTATTGCATCTTGATTTGCATATGATTTTGATACTTTTAATTAGAACATCAGGCCGAAAAACAAAATCAGAAACTCAGATGTTAGAGACCAAACACTTACATGAACATACTCAATGAAATTAAAGAGACCATGATCCCCTTGTAAATTCTGAAACGGAAAACTTATTCTTGAATATACGGAAATACATTAATAAACTTTGAGCATAAATTTCTAAATTTCCCACTGGAAAGTGAATGTCTACACACAGCTGTGTCAAAACAGGCCTGTTCCTTTGCTCTTTCCCTCAGTCTTCCCCCTCTTTCAGACATGTCATCGCACCTGCATTTTCCTCCTTCTCTTTAATTGCACTTAACCTCTGCATCCTTCTTAACCCTCCATTTCATTGATTGACACCTGCTTTGTGTTTTTCATCGGTGATTATGTGCTTAGTTGGTTGTTTGGGGGGCTCGTAAATGTAACTAATGCTGTTATGTCAAGTGGGGGTTGTTGAAGCATTGGAGATTGCGTGAATGGTATTGCGGTTCTGTTCGGTTTACTTGTTTTAAAAGACGGTGTATTACCAAGAAGATATCTCCTTGGTATTACCAGGTGTTTTGGTGTCAATGTTTAACAAGGTGCTGGAAATATACACTAGATTAATTCGTCAAGATCTAGCAAGAAAGTCATCGCAGCTAACTAAAGTGTGATACTTCTTACAATTCTTTGTACAGATCAGATAATTGCAGCACTTCATCATATTGCAATAAATACTTTCAGCTGTATCTTATGTTCCGATTGATAATGTTCGGATATGGGCGTGTCTTGGGAAAGGGACGTGCAGCTCTAACACTCACATCTTTCATGTCAATTTCTACCACATTGAAGGGGATCGTAAATGAAAACAACACCTGCCACATGCATAGAATAGGGTTTCATATTCATATTCTCACGCATCATAATGGTTGAATTATGACCAAACATCGTCTTGTGTGGCAAAAAAACCTATGGGTTACACCTCAATAATCATGCAAAGAAGGAAATAATGCAATGTTCAAAATATAGAAAACATCCCCCACAGTACTGGAATAATTTATGGAGGAAACGATAAGTTTATCACATGTCCGATTTATCTTCTTCTTCAAACACATTCGTAAGCTCATAAAATGGGATAATGCAAGTTGGAAGAGATTTTTATCAAAACATTTTGATGTTTCTTGAGCATTCATTGTATACAATTTCATAGCATAAGAGAAATATGGAAGCATTGTGAAGTGATTTGTCGTTGACAGTCGTTGACACAGTCAGAATCTGCAAGTTCAGAATTGACGATTTTGGGAGGGGTGGTCTGGCTTTAAGAAGATCAAAGCTAAAGTAAAGAAGTAATATTACTGGCTAGTCATGTTTACTTGTTTTCCAGTAGCCATATCGAAAGGTAAAGTATTGTCTGTCTCTCACAAGGGGGTTTCCTGTTGTAAGAACGGGCAATATAAGAGTGATTATAACACCCTTTTGTTGCCCTAAAGGGTAATCCGGAGTCATAAAAGGGGGTGGGCAAACAGTTGAGATCCCATCGGTATAGATTGCACAGGTGTCACCTGCAGGCTGTAAGGTGCTCCTCAAACACCACCTCAATGACCCAACAAGCTACCAACAATAACGCCAACATAAGCCCAGCCCAGACGAGGGAGGGAGCATACACAGTCATCTTAATTGGATATTTTCCTATTTGATATAGTTGGTATACGTTAGCGTACAAGTGCGCCTATACACTGTCCCATCCCTCTTTGTATCATTATGATACGATGAAAGCAAAAATATGAAGAAAGTTTAAATTTCTTTGCTGGTAATGTGTATTATGAACTTAATACATCATAAAAATTGGTTGGAAATGGAGGGATAGAGAGAGAAGGGGGGGGGGTCTTGTATGATGTGAATATGATTGTGCAGATATCGTGCCGATATATTTTCATTAGAATGGAGGATGGGAGGGGGCAGCCCCTCCCCTTTGCTACGTTAGTGGACTGAATGTGTATTAATCCATATATCAAGGAGCGGGAATCGTGGTTACACTGATTATTGTTGAGAAGAATGGTGTGTGACGGTCGTCATATAATGAACATTTGATTAATCTTTGAAACTAACTCGTTATCATGACATATAACATTTATTGCATCCATTCCATTTTTATTGTTTTCACAATAATGCTTTCAACTAAATAACCCTTGTTTCTTTCCATGCATTATCTGTACTAACGTATACTAACATTTTCTCTACTTCAGTAAAATCGCTTTGCGATAATTATGTTTTCATAACAAATATTGTGAAAATTATTGCTGATGTTGCTTGCTAATAATATAGATATCATCTCAAACCAGCAACCCATTTTAATTTCCAATGCTATCTTTTTTGGAATGGCAATATGTATGTTTGCTTTCGAAATTCGCATTTAAATGGTGAGCAATGACAATAAGGAGAGGATAACTGATTTTATTAATAAAAACTAAAAAGATTTTATGGAGAAAATGCGATTCAAAGTTATTTGATAAAATTTTGAAGAAAACAAAAAGGGGAAAAAGAAGACACAGTCCCAAATATTTCATCAAACAAAAGAATTGTTATTTCCACTAAAATCGACCAACAAGAAATGATTAGGATTTAAAAACGTGTTATTAAGGACCGGTGAGGTCCCTGTCAATAATAGGTCCGTCGTTCTAAGAAGATTACGATCATGGGTTGTAGAAATTCTAATTTCTTTTTTTAATCTCTTAAAATGTACGATGATGAAATTTTCGTTCTATCACCATTCCCATTCCCAGTTCGCGATGGACATTGGTCTGACTCATCTGATAATGAAAGTAAGTTTTCAAGCAAAATCAAATTTAGGTTTTTATTCTATAAAATGTGTCGTGTGCCTCTTTCACCTTTTCCTCCTCACTCTTTTCCTCTTCAATATGTCGCTGTTCAAATGAATGTTTGAAAAGCGACAACACTCATTCTGATTCAGTTTTGTAGATTTGAAAGTGAACTATAACCTTCCTTTTAACCTATATTCATCTCTGTTTTTTTCAAAGCTGCTGTATTAGCTATATTATCATTGTTGATTGGAACAACATAATTTGTGTATCCTCAAGCATTGATTCTTGTGTTACAATGGTTCTTTCCTTGCCTGATCTCATAGTCTGTCTGCTTGCCCGCTAATTTTACCCTCTGCTTCTCTTAATGATTGCTGGCTGTTTTTCCCGTCGGGACTTTTATACCATTATACTACTCAACTAGTTACCCACAAATATATTGCTCCTCCTTTCCAATTCACATCTTTTTCAAACAAAAACCTGTACTTTTCATCTCTTCTTCAATACGCTCCAATTATATCTTCTTCCCTGTGCCAAAGAAAAAAAAAAGAAAGAAAGAAAAAGCACCCTAAATTTTCTGACCAGTACGCATTGGTCCACTTCAACTTGTATTTTTCTTCACACTTTCAGTGCACACCTGTATGGAGTGGTACATGATTACCCCTCCCCCGCCCCTCCTTTTGGTAGGTGTTACCCCCAAGCTTCCTCCTATCGGACCACGGCTGTGTTGTAGACAGGCCATGATGTGTCGGGCAAGTGCAAGACGCGTAGGGTTATCTTGTTTTAGGTTCCAACCTCCAAGGTTGTAGTACTTCTGTAATAGTTTCTTTTAAACTCTTTCTCTCACTCAATTCAGACGAGCAACCAGAGGAACCGACCGTTGACAGTGGGGGTCCGCAAGACGGTAGGTCAAGTACGAACGAACATCTTTTCTTATCTTTCTTGATTTCAACAGGTTTGTATCGCAAACTCTAAGATTTGCTTTCAAGTTTATTTAGATATCATTAGCATTCAAAGTCTAATTGGTATACCCCCAAATGAAGAAAACAGGTTAAGTTAAGATGTGTTTTTAATTCATTCATTGCCATTTTGAACAACAAAAAATTAATGAAGACGATGAAAGAATTAAAGGAATAAAACAGTTTATATCATGAATATGAAGAACAAAATGTCATGAATAAATATTCATATTAATCCAAGCATCAATTGAGAAGTAAAGCTATATAACAAACACTTTTGTAATTCACCTCGCTATGTGATAAACGGCTGGGATGCTATGCGGTGAGCTGAATGTTCGTCCATACCACATTCTACAAACAAGGCTTTGATTTCATGACCGGCTTCCATAACGTCTTGGGCCTAGAACTAAATGATATTGATCAGTTGATATAGTAACTGATATCAACGCTGTCAGATATTCTCGTGTGAAAATTCGAGAAAGTCAAGGTTCCACTTCTACTTCTACTGGAAAAATGAATCCCAAGCTCTAAAAACGTAAACACAAAATTTCATTTCAATAATAGTAGCCTTGCTTGTATGATCATGATGATCAGGATAAGCCCCAGTATCACATTTTCCCAACAATAGAGCAGAATTAATATTTGTTGTTGTATCTCCCTCATGAATTCAATTTGTATACCTATATCTACATTATCTAGAGCTATTCAAGAATACCAGAAGACTTTATCATTGATTTCCCTCTCTCTTCTTTTGTATCTTCCAGCGAGTCCTCCTTTATTAGTTACAAGACAGATTCCACACGGAGAGAACGCCGATTCAGACAATCAAAGTAAATATTATCTTCAATTTTGTTTTAAATCATTATATTCAGTTAGTTTCCTTCATCACACGATACCTCGGCCTCTAATCCAATTACAGATGAGCACATAAAATGTTCGCGATATTGAAAAAATGTTTATTTCTTTCCCTCTGGATGTTTTGAAATAATTATCTGTTAATGTTTGATATGATCAGTGAATTAAACTGGTGTCACGCATTTCTGATTTATTGACAGCGACTAATTGATTATAGTTGCGTGTTTTCTATAGTGGACGTTGTACTTGCATAAAAAAGAATCAGTGAGAATTATCATCATCTCTCATAGAATCATGGTTGGTATATTTTGAGCCAAATATGGTAACTTAAAAGCTGTCTTTTTATATTTCGTTTGAACATAAATAGAAAGTAAAATTCCACGAGATCGTCATCTGTAGTTTGGTGACTCACTATCATTTTTTCCAAACGTATGTTTTGAATGAAATATAGACAGTAGACAGTCTAATGATGCTGTTATGCAGTAAATCGTGACTCTGATCATTTCCCCGATTACCGCGAAACTATTTCTTCAGGAATTTTTTCCTTCTGTTTTATCTTCATAATACGTGTGTTGTTCGGATAATGGGAAGGGGTTATTATCCAGTGGTATGAAGCTTACAATTTTGAGATATTTTTGTTTTCATGGCTTCACCCTGGGAGTTCGAAGAGTGTGAATCTTATATTTCCTACACGTTTCCTTCAATGATTCCCTCGTGGCTGGGATGTGATGCCAATTTGCGATCAGTCATGACACGAAACTGGTCGTGTGGGGATAGAGACTTTACTGAGATCCACCATCAAATTGGTCAGGAAATTAACGATTGCTGGTTCAAATTTGCGCCTCTCGTCTATGCTGTCTTATGACGTTTGCAGCGCTGAGTGCCGAGTGAAGAGAGAAGAAAAGACAACATTTCAAATCAACACCCTTGCTATCGCAACTTGACAACTGAGAGTAATTGGTCTTTATTCGATTTGCGGTATAATTACTCACTTGCCATTGTTACTCGAACATGTTGGTGGGCTAAATACTGATTTGACAGCCGCCCTGTAATTTAGTCCTAAACGAAAGTCCCTCAAGAACTTTCAGATGTTGAAAACGTGGTCTACAAGCTTCTCTTTTGTTATTGTTCTGATCACAGAATGTGGGCATTCACGATGTATAAACGAGAAGGAGGCGGCTAGCTCTTTAATATAAATAATACCATGACCAGCTTTCTGAATTTGAGAAACGTTTGCTTTTGAACATGTTCCTTTTGCTTATTTTCGTTGAAAAGCAAACTTGCTATGTTGAGCAAACGTTGTGATCATATTAAAATAAACTCCTGAAACCATGCATTACGCTTCAGTATTCCAGACGTACGCCTCGGAATGAAGTTTCCAAGCCCTCCTCGCGCCGTGAAACCTTAACCCCGTGATCCCCATGGGATGCATGTACTGTAATTTGTCAGTGGGGAATAGGAGGCGTGGCAGGAGGAGAGTTAAATCCTTCCAAACAAACCCAGGTTGATTCCTTCTATCAGCGAGATCCACTAGAAGGATCAGACTGTAAATCCTCGCACCAGTGTTGGTCCTTAGCCGACAGGGGAAGGGGTGTCTCCAGAATAGTTTCGATTAAGGGGAAGGGTAAGAATGAAACGTCAGGGCCAACGCTAAACCGATTCCAAACCGCTTCCTTACCGACCGATTCCTGGCAGAGGGGAAAATGTAATTTTCTTTTTCGGACTCTTGTCGGTCAGGTGTCGGTCTCGCCGGTGTGACAAGGGTATATACAGACTTAAAGAACATTGAGAATACTAGTCCTGTTCTACATGTTGATATCCTGTCATTACGCGTTTAGTGGAGTGAAATGGATGTACTCCTTGAATACGTTCCTAAGACTTCCCCTTACATTAGACAATGTCAAAGATATTCATGGAATGGTATGATCTCTCATGTAATGGTAATGCGATGAAGGTTAGGGTGAATTTATGAGAGAGGAAAAAATGATCGTGTGAAAGAATGAAAAGGTACTTTACCATACAAACGAAAGTAGCCCTACATTTGATTTTCCTGATGAATATGGTATACATCATTGAAATAGATTTTCCCTTTTATACTCATCCAAAAAATGTACAATCTCCATGTTTATACGAGGGATACATAAACAAAACTACTGTGTTAATGGAAAATAGATGTACAGAGTAGATTGCCATGACTGAAGGTTTCGTTTTAAAATTCAAAGATAGATGAAGTTAGTATAACAAGTCAAAATGATGTGTGAATTGTTCACGCCTCGAACAGAAAATCCCTCGACGGCGTAAAAATCCTCCACATTTTCATCGCTCATACAGCGTGCTACTTGGATACCCCTACTCATCAATCAAACCTCGCAAGGTTTTCAAAATTCACTTACCGGGCGCTGTTTTTGTTCCCTTACCTCGGGCAGTTCGGCATTGAAAAACACCTTCCAACTTGTTATGATTTCATGAAAAGGTGAATATTTATTTTATAAACAGTTTCAGATTAGAAATGCGAATTAGCAGCGGCTTGACCTTTATTTATATTGACCTTTATTCTAGAGTTTCAAACCACATTTTCAGGGATGTGAATGTCGACAAAAATGTAGGAGTAAGAACAGTGGGTCCCTGCAGCCATTTCGAAAGTCGCAGGCTTTTATAATTTGAGTTGAGATTGACATCATTAAAGTGCGTTCACTTATTATGATACGGGTAGTAGTATAGACGACTCATAAGCTTCTGCTGCTACCTTCTCATGAAGGTGCTGTATTTTGTTTCGTGAATGAAGGTCAAATAAAGGTGGGAACACTTTGGAACAAATACTTATTCATACAAACATACTGTATCAAACTGATGAAAATTTTGCCCTAAAACTTCCTACTGTATTATTAATACATAATGCATGACAAAATATGCTCTCTAAATTTCAGGGAGTATATTTTGTGAAGGAAAAGTGTTTGAAATTCAGTCCTTCAATTCATTTACCGAAGTATACAGGAGAAATGCAATTTTTGTCCAATGAGTTAAAACAATCACATACACCACACAGCAATGTAGAAATATGTTTATTCCCCTACCTATATGTGAGTCCTACGTTATCAGTGTTTTCAGGTAGAATTTAAAATGGGAATGGTCAGTTTTGCACCGTTGGGGTATTGCTTAGAGATGATGAAATCCCAAATACTTTAATTAAGTTTTCGTCCTTTCAGATGTTCCCGTGTTGTCCTGTGAAACCGAACGGCTACGGGCCCTGGAGGAACAGGAGAGAACGTCCGCCTCGGTGGTGTTTGTACCCCAGTGTACGATCACGGGTGACTACATGGCTGTCCAATGCCATGAACAGATGCAGTACTGCTGGTGCGTCTATGTGGACACCGGGAAACCTATTCCAGGAACGTCCGTTCGAGATTCGACCAAGGAAGACTGCAGCCCTCTAGCTACTTCCAGGGGTCCCATCACCCCACGAACGTTCGTGGGTAAGTGTTGTTTCTCTTTTATCTCGTTCATATTACATCGTTCATATTACATCGTAATTGCAAAGATCTTGTAATCAGATGTGCAGAGCAGCCACAGTTTTCATAAGTTGTAGGTATTTGATTACGGACTTCAATGAGTCCTTACGGTCATGACTGTTTCTTAAGTGGAGCCACAGATGAGAATG
>BEXV01000027.1:53505-68120 GCA_003118195.1 Hemicentrotus pulcherrimus | reverse complement strand
ATAATAATAATAATAATAATAATAATAATGATAATAATAATATTAATGTTTACATTGATAAATTTTCTAAAATGAAATTAACATCAAAGAGGGCCTTTCTTATTTGTACCAATTATGCAATTATAACTTAGACGCAAATAACAAGTCACTTTATTAAACCAAGTATGCCAATAACTGTAGTAAGTATACTACGAATTTTTTTAAATAAGTGTCGTCTTTCTTATGAAATCTCAGGCAAGCCGCAGAGGATCTAAGTCCCAACCATAAAGACGAATCGATAGTTTGGAAGTTTGGGCAGCTGGATAGAAATGGTAACAACTACTTGGAAGCCAAGGAAACGGCGTCATTCGCTACCGAAATAGATCTGATTAAATCGAGCAAGAAATGTCGGAATAACTTCTTAGACTTTTGTGATGCCAATCAAGATTCGAGACTAGCACTCAAAGAGTGGCTACACTGTTTTGATATTACACCAGGTGAGTGTCATTTTGTGTTTAATTTTGAAACGAATACTGTAGAAGGAAAAGAACAAATCAATAACCAAAATGTGTCGATCTTTAAAGTATACCGGTATACAAATTATGATTTTTCCGTTAAGATCTTTCGTGTATTTTGTTTATCTTATTTATGTTCTATTTTTAAAGAAACTTTATATGAGCTTTTATGTGAGCAGCAATTTATCCAAGTAAAATGTGCGTGGGCAAATAAATGAAGTACAGTGGAAACTGAAATAAACACTCATATTATTCTCCAAGCACTATTTCCTCTTTTTGTTACATATTATGGGTTTTTTACCAACTTATAAATTTTATTAAAAAAACGATGTGTACGAAGTTTTATCTCGGCATTTAGCAAAACGACAATTCAAGCTGATCAATACTTTTAACAATTTAAATTTCCATCGGTACAACCCAAACAATATACTGCAGCACAAGATAAATGGTAATGGAAGTACAGTTGAAATTTCATCTAAAAATAATGACATGATTGTAATCGCCTAAAGCCCTTAATTTACCATGAACTTGTTGATGTTGAATTATTGATAAAGCATCAGCGTCTTTAAACAACATAGAACTCTAAGCAATGTTGAGATGTTTCTTTATTTGGTTGAAAATGAAGGAACTTTTTAAACTCATTTTGCTCGTTTCTTTCTTTCTTTTAGCGGTTGCAACCGAAGCACCTCCAAGAAGAGGGCGAAATCCATTTAGTAAGTATTTTGACAGTTATGTTTGTTCTAAATCTGTCAATTGTAAATCATGCCAAGTCAAAGTTCAAATCATAATATCCCATATTCATTAGGGCGCAGTTATTAGGAAAATAACTTCAGTACATGTTTAATCCCCCAATGAAATGGGTAGAGTTACTCACTGATTTATGAAGTGCTAAGTGTTGACCTGATCCCCTAAAATTATCACAATTTTGTATTTTAATGAAAAAGAACAAAAATCATGCCACTAAGTAATCAAGTTTTTCATTTTCATTTCATATAGTCATTTTGTTACAACAAATCAGTCATTTGTTCAAAATAAAGAGGTTGTCTGGCGCTCAGCATTAATACATCAGTTGCCATAGTTAAACCAGGTTTTTAACACCATCCTCGTTTATGAATACGAGCCGAAGTTAACAAGGCTCTAACACTCCGTCTTTCCACAGTCGTTAGATGTTGATTATGACATACTGAATCGTTTTTGTCCTAAACCTCGTTTCATCATCGTTAGACCCGTGCGCATACCATTCCATATGGTTCTTGCCGCTACGGTATGTCTCTCCATCTATCATTGGTATTATGATGACACGGAATATCACATTTCCGCATATGTCTGAAATATTTCTTACAAGCTACGACAAATTCTTGGAATGGATGACCGTGGGTTCAAGGGCAAGTCAATGAACTTTGACGATAGAGAGATAGAGAGAGAGAGAGAGAAGGGTGGGGGAATAGGAAAGAGACGTATTATGAAATGTGGTAAAACATACCAAACATGAGATGGTGTATGTGGAATCGTGTTGTACTTAAGTTTGCTAGGCTATCTAACGACAATGATAATAAACGTCGGCTTTATAAAAAATGTGTTGGACTCTGTTGGACTCTCATCTTAGGTGAGGCGCCCAAACATTTCTTCCTATCTACGCCGGATAATTTACTACACCTGGGTGAAAAGTGGCAAATTAAGATTAGTGTCTGGCTAAAAAATGTAGGGTGGTAGGGATTGATGCTTCATTTTCAGTTATTTGCTTAAGCGTCACTTATTCATTTTATTGTATGTCTACTCCTCATTTACATGCTCCCGGGGATCCTAAAGTGATAAAGATGATGTTGTATAGTGTTTAAATTTATATGAGATCTTGTCGAGGCAAGAAAAATGGCACATCCATCTTTAAAATAGAAAGCAAATTATTAAGTTACTTCTATTGCATTATCAACATAAATGTCTAGATTAGTTTCATCAATTCGATTCAAACGAGTTATCTCAACTCACACCACACGCGAATATAGAATGAAACGAATCATCGTTATTAGATATAACCTTTAGTACAACTCATGTTTCTCTATCTTATCGTTAGTAATATTCCATTTTATTCCAATGTAGCTAAGTAAATGAAATGTTGTAACAACCCTTTTCCTCACTGATGTACGCAAACATTCTTGAAATACTTTCATGTTACTTTTTTTTTCTTCATCTTCCCCCAGTTGACAGACTCACTTGATGGCCGAGCGCGGGTTGATTCCAGTCTATACAATGTACGTCATCTTCAGCCAATGAAATGCCCGGCATGTGAAACAGCTCTGTCCAATGTTTCCTATTTAAAACAAAGCAAAACTAAAACAAACTTTATGCTATGATGTCATATCAGAAAATAGAGACAATTTGGTATCCGAGGATTCGACATCTGAATTAAAATGTTGTGACTTGTGCAGTGTGATGCATGATGACGAAAACTTCAGATCGAGCGTAGAGATTTGAATTAAAGGCCGACCTGGTCTTGTCGACATTCTCTTCTTGTGCGAGCGCTCCATTTTAGAATATGATCTGTTTCTCATCTCTAAATGGACTTGCACTATTGTTAACGTTTGTATGTATTTGACATAAATCAGATGAAAAGGGAGGAGGAGGAGTTGTGAGACCAATTGTAAATTGGAGAAGGAACTCCCAGTGTAGAAGAAACTGATTCATCTTGTTAACCTTGACAAGAGAGTCACTGAATGGAAATTTCCTCCCGTCAGTCAGTCGCTTCAAAGCAATATTATCATGATGGAAATGTGTGATCATGGAGAGAGAAAAAAAAAGGTAGGGAGAGGTCGCGATGAAAGCTATTTGGCTCTGTAGATCTTTCTTCAACTCGAAGGAATGAAATAGAAGAAAACTTGAAAAGAAATTATTGATCGTAATATGCAGAGTGGATCATTCGTGGAAGTACACAGTCGTTGGATTTGGACAAAGCATACAGGATCGACTGCGAAGAGGATGGTCTTCAAAAAAAAACTGTTAATTTGATAATTCCGCTAATGAAATGATGTTGCCGCCTACTCCGGCAGATGCTAAGGACTATTTAATGGCATCGCCATACTTGAGTCCTCTCTCCGCTGCTCCTATGTGACTCATCACATCCTATCCTGGCATCTTTGACGGGATCGCTTGGGCATCAATCATCTCGGAGATGTGCTTGTCTGCATGCCACTGACTTTTTCACATTGGAGGCGGGAGAGGAAAAAAAAAATCCATGTTTAAAAAAGGGAGGTACTCCCTTTTAGAATCGAAACTTTCTGCTCTTATGCTGGATTATATGCGCCAGTGTTTACTTCGATTTACAATTATTACGTGCTCCGTACTAAATGTATGATTTTCAGAACCTTATCATTTAATTTATCTTACTCTATAACATTATTAATTTTAGTTGATGTCACATTTTCTAGGGCTTTTATTTCGATATTTTATCAACCTTCTTTCCTATCAGATTATTTTCCGACTTTCTTTCACTAATTTTTTCTTCTCTATTAATTCTGAAGTAATATCAAGTTGCTATCTGAATATCAGTTCCTTCCCTGTCTCTTTCTCTTTGATATTTCCCATTCTTTCTTTCCCTCCCTTCCCATCCCTACTTCTATATGTTCCTCTGCGATGATATATGAAGATATCTTGTTGTCATGACGTCGTAGTCGAGCGAGCTACAAGTCAATTTTGCTTCTTTCTCTCAATGACCATGAGCGAATTCTATCGCAGCAATGAACCAGAATGAAAAGGGTCAAATTTTATTTAGCATAAATTTCCTGCGCTGCACTGGGAAACCCGTTTTGGTTTAAACATTTCTTATTCCCTGTTCGACCAAAAGAAACTATTCTTTAAAGTTGCATCTTTGAAGTCTTACGGAGATTATTGTAAAGGAGCAATAGTTTTCGTGTTGTTTTCAAAGATGTTCCTGTGAATGCTTTCTTTGACCAAGAATTTTTTTTACAAACCAAAATATTTTTCAAAAATCTTTTTCTTTGGGTTGTTCCCAGTGCAGTCGATGAGCAGATTAACTGACATTTGTGAGAAATAGGCTTGTAAACATTACAAAGTGTCACAAAAGCAGAAAAGATTATAAGAAATAATGATAAATTATAGAAGGTCATGGATATTTTCAAAACAAACATAAGGAATGTAATCCATTTTTGGTATGTACTAGTAGAAATAGCATTTATGAATATTTGTTTTTTGTTTCTAATTCTTCGTTTAACTTGAAATAGAAAACTGAAACTTCTGAAACTGGCATCGTATTTAAATGCAAATTTTGGTTTGACGAGGATTTTCGATTGGATTTAGGAAGATTCCCAACACTAGTTAGTCATAAATCAGGGTCATGACCTCACCCGATATCATGCCTTGCCTTTTGAATGAAATGGAAATATTTTATTTGCATGATGATGTACAATTTGTAACCCAAAGAATGAACGTTTGTAACTTAATGCCATTAACAGTATCATGTGAAGGGCGATTGCCTTTGCAGATGTTCTGATGTGCGCGGTAATTTTGCTTTGATCTCGTCACTCTAATTGACTTTGACGAATAACTTACACATCGTGTTTTAATTCGTGCATAAGTTTTATGTATTTTAGTGAGTTTTATCTGGATTTTCTTGATTTTGACTAGTGTTTTCGTCAGAAAAAGGCATCATGTTTTGAATCTGATCGATAAATTACCTTTTTTTTTGCTAGGAATAATACAGATCGTTATGTGTAATGATGGATGAAATGTTTAGAGCAAATTTTCTTTGGAATTTCATGCTATTTCGATCAAAATGATTCGGCTTAATAATCTTACTTATTCCTCGATGTAATTTGTAAGTCCAGTTGAAGAAAAAAATTACAGGATGGTTGCACATTTAACAATTGCGCAAGAATTTGTTTCTTCTTAATAAAATAGAGTTGGAGATTTATCGTTAGGGAAATTGGAATAGAAGTAATATAATTGTATGAGAATGGCCACGAACTAGTGCGCAGCAACGTTAATGCTTTCGAATGATGAAGATTTTCAACAGCAATATATTATTCTTGTAAATAGTGCCCATTAATGTTCGACCTTATTGTTCATGTTATTGTGAATATATTTTGCTTTGAATATTGTAAGCTTGTCTTGAAACTATTGTGGAAAATTATCATGAACTAAATGCAGCAGCTTTGTGTTGGCCGGCTGTATGGATTAGGTGCATTTCAAAATACTTGCTTTGTCTTTAAGACCAATGTTCCGTTTTGATTCACGATTGGCCGTTTGCAATTTTGTCAAGGTCATAATTTCAAGTGTACATAATTTGCATGTCGAAATTTTCCCTTATATAGAGGCAACATTCTTTCAAAAGTACTTACGTAGGTTTCTAGACCAAAATGCAGTTTTGTACAAATGTGTTGTCTTAATTTTAAGAGCAAATACGGATTAAAGGACCAAATACTTTTGAAAGATTCAANAGGGGGCAGGACTGTCGGTGTTCTTGCTTTGATTTTCTACATATTTGTGTGGGTTTGAGCCCCCTCTCGAAAGAGAAAGCCAACAAGATTGACAAATATCTTCCAAGGTATTTTGGGGTTGTAAAGGCGGCAATATATTTTTAAATTTGAACAGTTTCTCATCTAGTGTGAATACAGTATATGCTATACTATATCAGAGGGCCAACGACCATTTCACTTGATATGTTTTCTTTGTTATTGTGGACCATCATAGAAATTGTTCATAGCTATATTTCATGGACCACTTAATTAATATCCATGTAATAATGTCATTTTCGCATTGAATGTAATGTGACGTGAAGTCCTATAAGTAATTTTCTCCAAAGTCACAGGATAGTGAAATTAAATTAGAGGAATTTGGGGAAAATATTTGTGACTTTTCCACTTGCGGTTCAAGACATTAACACATATTTTGTACAACATATACGAGGTATAAAGTTGAAGGATGTCAACATTTACCTGAAGGAAATACTGGAATACTATTCTTTTAAGAATATTCTGAATCCGTGTGTTATTAATTCAGAAGACAATCTGATGCCATGAAAATTGTATTTTGAATTAATTATTGATACTCAATTTATGGCTTGATCTTTCAAAACGTGAAAATCCAATCGAGTTATTGACACACAAGATATCTATTCTACCGTATCCGGACACCTACCCCCTTGATAACCATCCCCTAGGACATCGCCCACCTATGGTAACTACCACCCAGGGTTGTCCTAGGAGGTAGTTGTCCAAGGGGTAGGTTTCCTAAAACCCTAGTAATTTTATTTTTTAAAGCTAGTGCCTGTGTTCATCTTTAAATTATTTAGCTCACTACTATGCTCTGGCATTAAAGCATTGTATTGTGATCTAAGTCGTCCTAACCCTTCTGAATTACTATAAGCATTAGAATACATTTTTACTGTTTATAATGTACATATAACAAAGTATTTGCATTTGTCCATTAACCATATGCGACAGAGTAGAAGTGTGAATTAATTTTGCCAAGAGTTTTAATAAATTGTTTGTTACTACTGCAATGTCTAGTATCGTGACATCATTTTTGTTATCATTGTATTAATCGATGTTGGGAATTGGGTTTACTTCCTAAAAAAAGTTCTGCAATTCGAATTTGGATAGTGGTATCATTGAAAAGCCATTTTATTACCCTTTACAAAGATTCTTCATTTGTATTGATTATGTAATCATGGATTGTGCAGTACATGACCTGAATATGGGGCCAAGTCAAAATGTTGCAAAATTGAGTTGGAGGATGGGATGATGATGGCAGTTAATGTTGACAATTACAAAGTACATTATTCTGCAACATTTTGACTTGGCCCCATATTCAGGTCATGTACTGCACATTCCATGAATACATAATCATTACAAATGAGGCATCACTGTAAAGGGAAATATGTAAGCTTTTCAATGATACCAACATCAAGTAAGATAATTAGTAACAAGAGAGATATCAATACTGAAACTTGGAATTGCAGAACTTTTTTTTTGAGGGGCTTATCTTTAAACTAGTTTTGTTCCTACTGGTTATACTGATGTATTGGTTTGGGTTAGGTTAGGTTGAACAGTAACTTTCTACAACAACATTTGTTAAAATGACAAATGAATGAAAAAGCTTTACAAAAAGACAGCATATAAAATTAATAGGAAAGAATTAAACATATGCTTGATGTTAATACAAATCATAATGATGGAAAAATTAGCAAGTGTTTTATTTTGATGAATTTTTAATACTCTTATATACATGTATGGTACACAATTACATAATGATGTTTAGCACAATATTACAAAGGGATTCATTTGTGCTTCACCAAAATTTGAAGTAAGAGCTTCCAAAATAACTTATTTTTCCTATTATTACTATTTATCACCCCACTATTCTTGAAGCAGTAACGTTGCACATATCCTATGTGTTTTTGTTCAGGATGTATAATTGTGGTGGTAACATTTGCTTTGGAGTTGTAATTGCATATAGGGTTAGGTTTAATATGGGGTCCAGTGTTGGAGTTAGGTTAATCAGTTAGTGAAGTAAATAAACAAAACAGTTATCCATCGTTTTTTTTTTAAATCAATGTAAAAGTGGCCTTTTGAAGCTCTTTCTTTGTTGCCAACAATTACTTCTCAAAAAAAGATTCATCATACAACAAAACAGTAAGCTTTAAGTAAACAATTATATAAACTACTTCCTTCTGGTACTTTAAGCTTATTGTCATCCGCTACTTCCCATATCCTTATCTTATATTCCCTACATTGCACATAAGGTTGACCATCTTTTATTATTTTCTCAGCAGTGAAAATGGTTAAGATATTCATGAATGTCATGTTTAAAGCTACAAACAGCACAATTGATTGGTATGCCACATTGCCACTACTATAAAAACCACTCTTGGGTTACATTACAAAAATATATATTTATCACTTTCCATGACTACACTCGATCTCAAAATAATTAATTATAATTTAAGAACTTTTGATATTAGAACTCTTGTATTTGTATTTTAAAGGAAACTTTTCATTTAAAAGAATCATTATTAAGTGCCAGAAAGTAATTATGATACATGATTCTAAAATATCCTGACCCAAATGTGATTAAAAGCACCATGGCTAATAGAATAATAATTTTTAATTTTTAATCATAATTCAAAAATGTCGAAATTTTATTTAGGACAGTACAGCGAAAACATAGGGGAAAACTCTAATACCTGTCATTAAGTAAAACAGTAAAAATATGACCAATAGAGTTAAAAAAAAACCTTTATTCCAAACTCGTCAAATGACATGCTCTAAAAGTAAAATGCATCTCATGTTTCTCCTTCAAGTTGTTTGGCAAGCTTTAGTTGTTTTGCATTGTGCCTCTCTCTCAGTAACTCCATCTGTTTCTTGGGTCCGTTCTTCCTGCAAAGGAAACACATGAATAACAACGTAACAATCAAACAAACGGATACATCATCATTATCACCATAACTATGATCATCATAGTCTTTATCACCATAACTACTACCATCATCATTATCACCATAACTACTATCATCATCATTATCACCATAACTACGATCATCATCATCATTATCACCATAACTACTATCATCATCTTTATCATCATCATTATCACCATAACTACGATCATCATCATCATTATCATCATTATCATCATCATTATCACACTAACTACTATCATCATCATTATCATCATCATTATCACCATAACTACGATCATCATCGTCTTTATCACCATAACTACTATCATCATCATTATCATCATCATTATCATTGTCAATATCACCATAAATACCATCATCATCACCATAACTACCATCATCTTCATCATCATCACCACAACCACCGACACCTTCTTCATCATCATGACTACCATCATTGTCAATATCACCATAAATACCATCATCATCACCATAACTACCATCACCATTATCACCACCACTACGATCATCATCATCATTATCACCATAACAACGATCATCATCGTCTTTATCACCATAACTACTATCATCATCATTATCATAGTCAATATCACCATAAATACCATCATCATCATCATCACCATAACTACCATCATCTTCATCATCACGACTACCTTCATCATAATTATCACCATAAAAAAATGATGCTGTATTGTACTTCAGGTGCCCAAACATGGGTCGGTCGGACGGAGATCCTTTTTTTTTTTTAAACTTTAAAATACCTTTTTTTTCTCCCTCTTAGGGCTGATATTTCTCAGGGTTTTTTTATGGCTTCAATATGTTTTACTCTCTTAAAAAATGGTTTTTAAAAAAATACAACATCACTTTTTTAAAGGCCTAAGTACCATCACCATTATCACCACCATCATTGTCATAACTACCATTATCATCATCATTATTACCAAAACTACCATCATCATTATCACCATAACTACCATCATCATTATCACCATAACTATCATCATCATCATTATCACCATAACTACCATCATCATTATCACCATAACTACCATCATCATTATCACCACAACTACCACCATCATCATCACAACTACCACTGTCATCATCATCACCATCAGAAAACATTAGTATTCTGCTGTTACCTTGCTCTCTCTTTGGCTTGGTTGTACAGTTCTGCAATCTTTCTATCCTTTGCATCTAGTCTCTGTGTTGCATATTCACTGCTATGTCTGGAAAGAAAAATAACCAATAGAATAACAATCAAAGCCTAAATATTCGTGGCAGAAATCAATCTAAATTAATATATGAATGACTGATATACTTGATGTAAGAATTTCTCTCATTTCACAGATTTTGCTCACTTACTCACTATGTGTTTGTTCTGAATCACACCAACAACAAATATATATATACTGACAAGATTAAATTTCCACTTAACAATAGCAGAATTATTGGTGATGGAATGGGAAGGCGTTGTACATTTACTTTGAATCATGCTGTAGCCTCGGTAAAACCATACAAAAACAAGCTCTAAACAGTAGGAACAGAAACTAGGCAGAGGCTATAAGACATGCTACCTTAGCCCAATGACTCACTGAGAATCTATGACGCAGGACAGACATAAAATAAACAAACTGCCATCTGTTGGACAGTGATTTATCCATCAACTACTGGGCTTAGGGGACATACATTATTATCAGCTGGGGATTGAGTTTGGGACACACTGTTGATAATAAATATCCCCAAACAGCATGAGAGGTAATAAATGCGATTGTCCTAATCTCAACTTGCAATCTGCATCTCATTTTCCTAGCAAATGTGACTTGAAAGGCTAGTACCGGGGTATCCAAAATGATTCAAAACACTTTAATTAAACAAGAGCCAGAATTCATTGAAAACATTTAAAAAAACTTGGGCATAAAAGATTTTTAGCTTTTATTTTTCCTTAATCATACAAGTTTACAAAGTGCAAGTCCAAGATTTATAGTCATTCACTGTCCCATTTTGTTAAACAGAAATGCACAGGAAAATTATGAAGAATTTATATTTCATTTTCCTCATTATTTTTTCTCATCCAAGCTTTAATGAGCAAGTCAACTTGATAGTATTATTTTTATACTAAAACGTCTGATGTTAGCAATGCAAGAGACAAAACACCATAGATTTACCCTCCTGTAGAACAAGGGAAAGGTCAACATATCATTAGCATTTTGCTCTAAAAACATTTTTTTTAAGAATCACTAAACATTATCTACTGTCATTCAAGGTTCCAGTACACAGTGTGTAGTGGGCTGTAAAGAAATACATAACCATCACAACTGACAAACCATAAAGTTAATCATATCAGGATGTAGGGTTCAACCCATTCACACAGGACCAATAATGCTACAAGTGTGTGACCAGAAACATCATTTGAGTAGCTAAGTAAGAAATATATTTGTTTGTGTGATTGGTTCACATTAAAACCATGGATGTATGCAAAATGGAGACAAACACAACAAACTTGTTGGGAACAGCTGAATGAATTGTAATAAGCACCAGTCAGACCCTACCAATATTAATTATTAACTATAATGATAAATGATTCCCAATTTGCTCATCCTCATGTTTTATGTGGAAAAGGCTTTGAGGATCCTTGTTGTAGATCAGATTTCAATGGTTTATGCTCATGAGCCTCCCTCAACAATGTTCTCATTGTCTCATGATTGCTAAGCACACAATTTTCTTAGGACAGATCTCAACAAAAAACATACATACATCTATACTTTAATCCTTCTATGTGATGTCACTTCAAATTAAGTCATGTGGGTTATGTTCAATCTCCATCATATTTGATTGGCAGAGCCCCATTGACTTACCCCGGTAATCACTCAGGTGGGATCAATTTTATTGTATATTTATTAAGTTATTTATTAATATGTGCTGCGCCTAGAAACAAAGTATTAGTCGCATTATAAATGTGAGCTATTATTATTATTATTATACATGTACATATTTCATCATTCTAGGTCTGCCCTTATCAGCAGATAAGAAACAGCACTAAAGAGAAACGGTTCCATGAAACTGTTATCCTATATAACAAACAACTTAAAATGTACTGAACTTACTTGAAGACAAAGAAATGAAAGACAGCACCGGTAAAGATGAATGCAACACATCCATACACCACATAGGTATTTTTAACTCTCTTGAATCCATTGATTCCATAGTAGTTCTCATTCACCTTCTCTTCACTTCCTTCCCTGAAGATGTGAGTTCTTGGAAACCTGGTCAAAGATTATCAATGAAGGATTCAAAAATGGTTTGCAGTTAAAGTTTTAAATAAAGAAAAAAGTCAATTCGACTAGAGTTAGGAGGCCATCAAGATGGCAACTGAAATATACATATAAATGTAAAGATGACTTAGGAACTTATGCCAGTCAGGGAGAAACCCCCATCGCACCCCATGAGAGTGGTCATTTAAATCACACAGGGCAAGATTTTGTCCATTAACAAGTTGGATATTATAGGGGAAAGTGCTTACTGTTGGTTGTTCTATAGGTTGTGACATAAACTAAAGCGAGAGCCTTGATCCAAACCCTAGGACATGATGTGTAGGAGCCTAGGACAATGATGTAGAGCACTATCGCCTTTTCATCATGTCAGAATCTAGTAATCTACAGAATACAGCATATCCCAAAAAATAAATAAATATAATAATCATAGTTCTCCTAGAAATCAGGTTTGGATTATATGAAAGCCCTTGTAATGTTTGCACATGCACAATGCTATTGAAATCTTAGTTTGAATTATCTGAAAGTCAATGCCATCATGTTGTTAACATGATAACCCTTCAATTTATTAACTCATATCCTGCCATAAGGCTGCTTGCACGCTACCATTTAAGTGCTTTGTACACGCGAGCATGCTATCGATTTGTTGCTTCATTCATGCGAACTAGCTACTGCTTATCTGCTTCGTGCATGCATGCTCGCATTCATAGTAGCAGTTATTGTTCATGCCCGTTGCAGGTGTGCCTAGTGTTTCGCACGCCCTATTGGTACAGGGTGATTTTAGGCTTGGCACAATGGGGATTAGCCTTTTGGCATTATGCTGTATTCATTATGGCAGGTTAAGAGTTAAGAAAAAATACTGCTACTTTCGAACCCTGATAAAGTGAATGTCATACCAATCTGATTCTGTATGTCCACCAAATGGGTTGTCTGGTGAGACATGATCCATGTTATGTACTCTGATCTCCTTGATGTGTGGTCGGGTAAGACTTAGATCATAATCTCTCCTGGTGGTAGATTTACTCAAGATTCCATACGCCTCATTCAGCTGCACAAAAAGGTCATGTTGGTCTGGGTTCTGGGGGTTGGCATCGGGATGGAGCTGCATGGGTATTAGGTAGAGGGAATAAATTAAAATATGAACAACATTCTTTAACCTACTTCTTTGATTAGTGATCCAACATTTGCTCTAGTTTGATTTAATCAGCAATCTGATTAGGTAGGGCTACAATTTGGGTTGTATGTTAGCATTAGCTTCAAGTGTACATATGGTCAAAGATTGAAGGGAAAAATTTCAATAGAAATTAACCACAAGTTTAACTTGGATTATGTGTCCTGTATCCTTTTTGTAAAAGTTCAAAAAGCATCACAAAAAATTGGTATGAATCAGCATAAAAATCTGCAAAACATTAGCTTAAGTGTGAAAGTGACAGTGAAACATTTACTGTTATACATATAGGTGCCATAAAATTTTCATGAAATGGCCAGAGTCTTGTAAAGCACAGCTGAAATGTTATTGCAGCTTTATTGTAAGCTTATTATCTTCCACAATGGCTGACTGTAGAAACTAAAGTATTATGATCATAAACAACACTTTTAGTATGAACACATGTTTGCTAATACTGATAGCCCTGCTGCTAATTTAATTTGAAATATAACACTTCCCAGCCCTAACATTCTGATAAAATTTATTTTGCACTTTTACATCTTCATATCATTTAAGGAAGCAAATATTTTAGCCCTGCAATACTGCAATTCAAATTTTGAAAGAGAGAGAGAGAGAGAGAGATTTAACAACTGAAACCTTCATATTTTAATAGGCATACTTACAACTTTTGATAATTTGAAGTATGCTGCTTTTAATTCTAAATTTGTTGCATCTTTCTGCACACCCAAAGTCTCATAATAGTTTGGTTGTGCCTGACTCCACAGCCTGCAAATGAACAACAACAACAAAACACAGAACATCACAAAAATTCTCATTTGGACAAGTTCATGTGATCAAACTTAACCATTTGGAGGGTTTGCAATTTTATATATTCTTGAGCAAAGTCTAAGAGAGTGAGGAATTTGCTTGAAATTACTTAAAATGGCAATTAAAATCTATATGCCACATATATTGCAACCATGATTATGGGTACAAAATTTGAAACTCTGCATCAAACACCTATGTGACATACATGAACATGCTTTGTTCTTACTGTAGGTGTTGTGTATATTGTATTTTCGTTGAACCACTGCACAATAGAGAATTTTTTTTTTTCAATCACTAGTGATTTTACCCTTCTCCTGTAAGGAAACCTTCGTACATAGAGATGAAATGCACAGTGTTAAACATTTATATATCAAAACCCCCATCCTAAATCACACAGGGCAAGATCCTTTCCAATAACAAGTTGGATTTTTTTTTTTTTT
>BEXV01000027.1:11048-35734 GCA_003118195.1 Hemicentrotus pulcherrimus | reverse complement strand
GGGGGGGGGGGGGGGGGGGGGGTCTTATTATTTTTTTAGGGGGGTTTGGGGTCACCTTTTTTTTTTTAAGTTAAAACTTACGTTACTATCCTATTTTTCTTTTACCGGTTTGGTAGGCTAGAGGTTGGGGGGGGAGGCGGGCCGTTAGAATCGGCCAGTGGATCCGCGCCTGCCTTTAACTAATATACTGAATTCATCTTTTGACTTTGGTATTTTTCCTCAATTGTGGAAATATGCAAAGATCATACCTGTTCAAAAGTCTTATCCACCTATAATCAATGAGTTAAGACCAATTGCACTAACTTCATATTTTGCGAAGATTACAGAGTCATTTATTGCAAAATGGCTGTGGGAAGATATTTCAGCCAAAATTGCTCCAAATCAATTTGGAAATAGAAAGAACATATCTACCTGTCACCATATGATTGGGCTGTTGCATGCCTTGTATTGTAATGCTGACAAACCTAAGTCACTGTCAACACTTATTCTGACTGATTTTTCCAAAGCATTCGATCATATTAACCATAATATCATCATTGCTAAATTATGTGAAATGTATGTTCGTCCTTGTGTAATTTCATCGGTAATAGATTTTCTGAGTAATCGTCAACAAACCGTCAAGTAGAGAGGTCAGTTATCAGAATCAAAATAAAATGGTATAGGCGTGCCCCAAGGTACCAAACTTGGCCCAATTTTATTTTTGATAATGATTAATGATGCCTTCAGAGATACTTCGTTGTCATATTTCAAATATGTAGATGATTTAACGATAGTAGAATGCAGAATGAATAACACCCAAACTTCTCAATTACAACACCAAATTGAACTACTTGAACCGTGGACTTATATCAATGATTTGAAGTTGAATGCATCAAAATGTTCTACGATCGATGTCCGTCTCATTTTCCAAACCGCCCCTAAGACCCCCTGTGTTATGTATTAATAACACACTACTATACCTTGTGTAAATATTGTGAAAATCCTTGGTGTTATAATTAAAAACCACCTCAAATGGAATGCTCATGTTACTGAATTGATGAAGAAAAGTAAAATTATTTATGCTACGCAGATGAAAAGCTTTAGCTACCCGAATATGATTTGTTGACAGAATATATAGGGTATGTAAGACCAATTACGGAGTACTGTGTACCTCTATTTCTGTTAGTTTGACTCGTAAACAGATTGATGTTATAGAAAGTATACAAAAAAGAGCCTAGCTGTAAGATAATATTAGGATCAAATTATACTTCATAATGACGATGCGCTTGAGAGACTGAAATCGCCAACACTTGTGACTCGAAAAGAAACTCACCATAGATCCAGATCTGGTTATTGCACTATGGAAACAAATTTATTGTGCAAATCATGGTTACCGCCACAGAAAAGCAACAAATACAACTTACGATACGTCAATAAGTATCCAGGATTTTCTTCTAAAACTAAGCGATTCCAGAACAGTGCTCTTCCAAATCTCACACTTATGTTAAACTTTCACTATGCAAATTAATCCAAGCTTATAATTGCCTTAAGAACTGTGCAATATTATGTTATTTTTAACAGTGGGGCAATATCAACCTTTTTTCATTCTGTAAATATTTTACTATCTATGCCATTTTAAATTATGCTTGTACACATTATACTTAATTCCATTTTTTCTGATTTCATGTTTTTATTTTATACGTACATTGTATTTTACTTGCACTGTGAAAGCATGTACAATAATCACTCCATGTCTTTAATAAACCTTGATTTAATTGAATTGACCACCACGGAGGGCCCCATTCAATTAACTACTTAAACTGAGATAGTAATACTGAGGATATGGAGTATACGGCACCTTGCGATATAAAGAAACACGTAAAATATACATATTCACAAGATCAACTATCATAGAGCGAGATCGTAGGGCCTTGGTAAATCGGGCATGTTTTCTTTACAACCTTCCAAAATCAATTATGGAATCGATAATCGTAAAGATGGAAGACCAAAATAGTATTTCATATTCCAACGCCACTGTACTCAAGGATACTGTTCATTGTCTAATGCTGAACAAAGCCCAACACAGCTGGTCATATATTTTATTGCACCGCATAGAGCGTAAAATAAAATAATTTTCTGCTTGATGATGTGTCATTTCTAATTCCATTGATCATCCGAAATACCTATGCGCGAGTTTAATCTTGTGTTATAGGAAGTTCATACAAGTTCCTTTGCATCGTTGTCTTTGAACGGAGTATAGACAAATTATTTTTTTTGTGTTACAGTATTAATGTTTTCTACCATCATACTTCACCGTGATTTTGTAATAAGAGGACACGCCCTGTAATCTCGGACACCCAGTCAAAGTTTTCATCTTCACATATCCTGGAAAACAATTTGGAGAGTAATTATCAAAGTTTACGAACTGCAGGTGAGAAATCTTCCCTTTTTCTTATGCATCGATGTTTTGATGTTGTCATATATATTTGATGTTACATGCATACTATACTATTTTCTTTTCTTGAAAATCCAGATGTATTATTAATACCGGATTTTACAGCGCCTTGATGCGAGGACACACTTAGATTCCATTCCATTCCATTCCCATTTAAAAGTTGATCAATAATGTCAAAGTGCCTTGACTATTCTCATTCCTCTTAAGTATCATTTTTAAATTTTATTTGAGGGTGCTTGGAGTGGACCTGTCATGTGCAAATTTACAATGATGATGAGCGTATAAACTTTAAGTCGGTTTATAAATGATGAGCCATGCCTACCAATTTGTCGATAATGGAGTTGGTAGGAGCATGGCACACATCTCTGTTTTATTATCTTGTGTCTTTTTCACCTCCTCTTTTCCTTTTTGTCACAATGTTTCTTCTCTAGGAAACAAGATGGCAAGTGGAAGCTCAGAGGAATCCCAAAGATTGGACTGCTACATATGCCACGATCTCCTAAAAGATCCTAAACTACTTGCCTGTGGACACACATTTTGTAAGAAGTGCTTGGCTCTTGTCTTTCAGTCTCAAATGAAAGAAACCGAGCTATCTTGCCCAAATTGCTCAAAGATTAGTCCCATCACTGACAGCGATGTTTCTACGTTAGAAATCAACACCGAACTTGAGACGAAATTGAAAGCCATGGAGAACGCGGAGAAGCACTGTTCTGTATGTGAAGAGGGAGAGGATTCACCGGCTGCGGCGTACTGCCAAACCTGCAAGGATCATCTTTGTAAAGATTGTCTGGATGTTCACAGAAAGTGGAAGAAAAACGCGAAACACGAAGTGGTGAATATAGATGATATCAAGACCGGCGGGGTGAAGATAAAGCAGTCTTGTCCCAAGCATCCTGCAAATGAACGGGAGTGCATCTGTACATCCTGCAAAGTAGCCATCTGCCTCAGGTGCCGTATGGAAGACCACTCTGGGCCCGACCACAATGTTGAAGAAGTGCCCGAGTTCTTAATGAGGATCAAATCCGACATTGGAACCCTTCTGGAGAAAACCCGACAGAAGATAGCGATCGTCGAGAACCATGTGAAGATAGTGGATGAAGAATGTGCGAAGGTTGATGAAATCCTTGATGAAAGGATAGTGAGCATCAACGAAATGTTCGAGGAGAGTCTAACAGCGCTGTTGGAAAAAAAGACAAAGCTAATAGAGATGTGTCAAGGACATAGAGAAGTTCTAATGGCTGAACTAAACCACGCAAGAGAAAGCGATGTTCAATTGATTGACGGCTACAAGAGCGCTTCTGAATTAGTCAGCAACGGAGCCATGGTTCTGCTTGAGGGTCAAGCTCTGAGTGTTCACAACAATATCAGTGCCGACTTGCAGAAACTGTTGAAACATCGTGAACCGAGTGACGAGCAAGCGACGAACATCACTAAAAGGGCAGAGAACGTCGAGTTCAGACTTTATCGTGATAAGCTTGGCCTCGGTGAAGTAATCTTGAACAACTGGACGATGAAGAAGATAAACGAGTATGCTCTGTCTGGATCAGATGTGTACGATCTTGTGCCGGTACTTGATGGCAAGATGGCAGTTGGGTACCTGGGCGGAGGTGTCGAGCTCTTCACGGTAGACGGACCACAGGAAATGGTGCGTACTCCCAGCAAGATGATGTACAGGCCTTCCACAAAGGATGGAAGACGGTCCTCAAAGACTGTGCTCCACGACGAAAATGTGGGGCATGTAGCCGTCTTGTCTGATGGTCGGTACGTGGTGCAGAACGAGAAGCACATCATCTCACTCTACACACGCGAATGGAAGAAGGAAGACTTAAAGTTTGAGACGCTGCATGGAGATGGTTTCGGAGGCATGGGTGTGGACGTGGAGGATCGCATCTACGTGGGTTACTGGTCAGCCAAGAAGATTCTGGTGTTCAGTCCAGAGGGCGGTGCACCTATCAAAGAGATTCCTTGTCATGACTACGATCCCACAGAGATTTGTCCCATGCGTCACAGCAAGATGCTGGTCGTCCGTGATCTTCTCACAGTCCGGGTGAT
This sequence comes from Hemicentrotus pulcherrimus, assembly GCA_003118195.1. Taxonomy (NCBI): domain Eukaryota; kingdom Metazoa; phylum Echinodermata; class Echinoidea; order Camarodonta; family Strongylocentrotidae; genus Hemicentrotus; species Hemicentrotus pulcherrimus. The sequence continues at coordinate 31,248 of BEXV01000027.1, read as the reverse complement.
TGACCAAAAGGGCACGGTGAAACACGAGGTCGATAGACGTTTCATCTCCGGACGGATGGCTGTTCTACGAGATGACAACATTCTGATCGGTTGGGTGAAGGAAGAAGGCGTGCTGTGTGTTTATATGTACAGTCACCATCTCAAGTATGTGACCACGGTCCTCTCCGACTTTCCCTTCAAAGGAGAGTTTCGAATGATGAGAGAATTCTCCACCGGAGAGATTGCTATTTGTGACAACGAAAAATTCTACTTGTTTCTGAAGACAAAGTGACAATCTTGCTAGGTTCATGATTTGTTTTCTACTTCTCCTGCCACGTTGGTGTCTAATTTAGAATAACAAAGATTGTGATAATGTTATCTATTGTCTGCATCTCTCTGTTCAATTTGACATTTTAATCAATATATTTCTGTTCTTAGTTTGAATGCACACTCGTTTGCTTTTGTAATTTGTAGTCGGGGAAGATGACGAAATGTAGTATTACATTCTTGTACAGAAAACAAAATATAACTGTACAATATTGTAGCTTGCTTAGTATATAGATAGTAATTTGATATATCAAGTATATTGTGTAAAAACAGAAAGAATTAACGCAAGAGCTGTGAAAATCGATACAAGCATTCTGTGCGAACTGACAGATGTACATGTATATTATTAAATACAAGTATTGCGCTTTTTCAATCGCCTTTTTACGTTTATACTAGATATGGTACAGCTATGAACAAAACTTATTATTTGGCGTATAGATAATCGTTGCGTATGTAATTTCTTGCATATCTTTTTGCAATGAACAATCTCGAATTTATATGACTCTTTGCTAAAACTTATTTTTGTCCCATCTTTTATGGTTCGTAGTAGCATATAAGCCTATTTTGGCAATACTTCATTTTCATTAGACTAATAGATATTTCTCTAGTTATTCCTGTAATACATAGGACGTAAATGAAATGAATTAAGAACATTTGCTTCTTGGCATTTTTGTCACAAATGAAATACATTGTATAGTAATGTTTTAATTAGACTAGACAAACGAAGTTCATTTGAATAGGTGTTACTTTGACATTAATACAAGCACAAGTATCTTTGTTATGCTTATCCATTAGAATAAAGTGATGCATGGACAGTTGGATAGCAGTTGTGGCATTTTTTTAAAGAGAAAACAAAACAAGCATAACAAAATAGATAATCAAAAGCCTTCTGTTATTTTGTAGTCGATATCATCTACGGATAAATTGAAATGGGAACAATTTATTTCATTGTGCAATGTTGCATTAACAAAAGTTTTCAATTAATGTTTTTCTGCACAAATACAAGCTGTCTAAAGGGTGAAGGAATAATGGAAATAATCTACAGACATTGAGATGTGCAATCAAAATCAATGTGTCTCACATTATTTCATCTTTTGGTAATGGGCTACATAAATCCAGCAATTTCATATATAGTTCTGAAATGTGTCACATGCTATTGAACCATAATTGCAGTACATGCATATGCCCTGTAATTTTCAAACAGTTCTTTCAGCTCTCATGAGCTCAGATGTTATAGGGTCGACATCTTCAACACCTTCATTAGTAGGTTTATACTTGTGATGCTGTTCAGGTGTATGTAGACGTCTAGACGAGTCTAGTAAGTAATTTTGATTGTGTTAATGAACTACCGGTAAATGTAGAATGTATGCCTTTAAACTCTATTCTGAAGATATCCAGCCCCCAGAAGGTACAGCCATCAATACAAAGAGTCCCATTTAGATTTGAAAGATCTGCTCACAATTACATTTCAAATCAATGAATGGATGATCTCTAATCATATGTACTGCATTGTAGACTAACTTGTTAATTTAGCTGCAGGAAATTGAATTACGCAGTTGTTGCAATGTCTCCTTTTTTATGGGAAATATGTGAGAAGATTTTGTAATGACTTCACTGGAGGACATCAATACAAATTCAAGAAAGTAATGAGTTGATTGTTTTCTGTTAACCTTTATTTTTCATTGAACAAAAATACATCATATTCATATGGTATTCTTTTATTGGATTACATCCCCATATTAAAACACACAAGGTAAAAGAACAAAACAGCTGAATATATAATATACGAAATCAGAAATAATATATTGTGACGTGCTTGAAAACAAATGAATGAAGATTTCAAATAATTTATACCTAATTCACATCATCATAGATAACAAAATTTAACATCAGTGAATAAGAGATAGTACCTTTTCATTGCTGAAAGTGATTAGTAACAGAACAACAAAAAAACACTTATTCAAATCCCTCTAACCAATTCACCTTCTTTATATCTATGATTCTTTGTTCATAGTATGTCAGTAACCACAGAACAATTGATTTTGAAATGCTTGTTGTTATCATTTCTCTCTATGGAAGTCTAAGGAGAAACTACTTCATTCATCAGGTACTACATCATTAATCAGTAACATTACGGAAGAAAGTATATAAAACAATAAACATGCACATTATAATCCCATTTACACACAGATGCTTTTAACATTCCTTGATGGAGAATATTTCACAAAATAATTATATCATTCAGTTTTGGCAGTTCTTATTTCTACATGCACTTGCCAAATTTTAATTTCCTATACGAGATACATTAAAGGCACATTTTAGAAATCTGATCTTCCTTCTAGGCCTCATTTTATCCTCTCTCGGCATTTAACCAAAAGTAGATTTAATTAATTGCATCTCATGATGTCTGAAGATAACATCTCATTTTTGAATATTTAAGGGAACAATTTGGCTGTCTCCCACCCCATCCCCTCATGATTCAAGTTATTCCATGCTGGAAAAGGGTGTTGGAGACATGAAGCACTTAATGAAAAAAAAAACTCTTGTAACTGTACAACTCTATTTTTTGCATTTAATCAACCTCAGGAAGAGGAAAACATCAATTTCAGTTAATAGTACAACAAGTGATTTTCTGGAAATTTAATCGCAATTAACCAGGAACACACTTATAAGATTCTTTAATACTTTAATACAAATGTAATTATATTCATGAAGACTCCCAGCCTCTCATTCTCAATCTTTCTCTATAAATTTCATGTACAATCTTCTTACTTTATCAACATCGTTTTTCAAGAGTAAATCAATGAAACATATTCTTACAGAATTCCAAAATAATTTACCACATTATTTTTTTATGATACAAAACATTACTTTCATACACAATTATTTTCCAAAATACACAATACAAGATAGCTTCAAGCACCTACTTGATCAAGAACTGTTCTGTATCACACACTGAAAGCTGTACATTTGACATAACATTGTCAGGCTGGCTTACAAGTCTTTCCATATAACCATGAGGACATCAACATGATTATCACAGACATTAGAATGATGATATGTTTTTACCCTGATGTTTACAGGAATATTTAAATTTACATTGTTGCCAGCACCTTATTGGATAAAAACATTCAAAGTTATTACCAATTTTCAATCTTTCCATACGTCACTTATACTCAACTTTGCAGTGTATTCATTCAATATATTACTTAAAGGGCAATATTGTGGCTTTGCCTACATAGAGCCATTTGAATGTTATCACTATGGAACAGCTATTTCATGCTGCAGTCTTAATCATTACTAATTTACAGAGTGAAAATCTTGATGAAGAATCATGGTAGCACACCTGCAACTTAGAAAAGGAGAAAAAATAATAGTGTACAGATCACAGACATTGCATACAGTGAGGTACAACACAATGAATCAACATTTCATTCCTGTTCATAACAGATTTACAAAATGAGAAGACAATGCTAAATCAACCGCTTTAATCTTCATGACTGCTTAATTTCCTTGATTGATATCAAAGTGAACAAGGATGAACTCACTTAGAAGAGGCCAAAGATGGTTTCAGTCTCGGTGTCAATGTCAATGTCGTAGAAGCAAGGTCTTGTGGATAGGCCAGGCATGGTACTCATCTGTACAACAGAAATGAGATAGATGGACCATCAATTAAATGATTTCTTTTTCACTTCCGATTCAAGTGGCGGGAGCCCACCAAAATATGACGGCAATTTTACTTACTTTGTATCATAATTTGACAGAGGATGTGAAGTCGAATATTGATGAAATAATACTCAATTTAGGTTTTCTGCGTACAACAGAAAACCCAAATTATGAATTCTTTTATCAACATTTGTCTTCAAACACATTTATCTTCGGGGAGTCTTAAATTACATCCTCTTTCACAATATGATACAATTTAAGTGATTTTTTTTTGCCATCAATTTTTTGGCACATATGGGGTTCCCAACACTTTGGAGGAACTTCAAAATTTTTTAAAAGCCTTCTCATGTATGGATTTTACTTCATTAACAATTACTTCTCATAAACTGTACATATTTCATGAAGTCATGTTTCTAAAATATGACTTTGAGCTAAGGCTCGAGCAAAATGTTGAATCTATATCACAATGCAATTACCAGTACATTAATAACAATGTAATGAATGATAGTCTTTTGGGACTGACATGCTCAGTTAAGTTTTATTTGCATTGCTCAACTGTGTACATACCTACTTTAAATCTAAAACTGGTTTGCAAAAGATTTATGAAGATTTGGGGGGGGGGGCAATAAGAGGAAACATCCATCAAGTGTTACATGACAAGTCAATGTGTTTGATATTAATGGAACACTCCTCATCACATTGCAAATAATCACAAATTATTACTAATCATCATTACTAAATGACAAATAATTTGGTGAAAAGGGATGCTTTTTGGGGTCCTATAACTGGGAAAATGAATAAAGTCGATAAAAAATCTCTGAACATTTTTTTGCATACTTGTTATGTTTATTTGATGTTACAAGCAGATAAGCCATTTTATACATTCTTTTCAAAGAAGGTTAAGAATATAAAGATCAATCAGGGTCTTGCCACTTACCGTTCCAACAAGAGGGTAGAGGAATCCCGCCCCTACACTGGCTCGGACATCCCTGATTGGCAGAGTGAACCCAGTGGGCGTGCCCTTGAGAGACGGGTCATGTGACAAGGAAAGATGCGTCTTAGCCATGCAGATGGGTAGATCATTGAAGCCCTGGCTACGGTAGAGGTTGATCTTCTTCTGTGCCTCCTCGGAGAGTTTGATGCCGTCGGCTCCGTAGATCTTCATGGCGATGGCGGAGATCTTGTCTTCAACGGGACTCTACAGAGTTGAACAATGGATTTGAAATATCACAATCAGCGATGTTCAAATACACAGAGGAGAATATTGATCAGCAGTATAAATAAGTGAATTTTATATATGATTATGTAAAATATCTCCCCTGTTACATTAAGCTGCTCATTACAAGTGCTGATGCTCCTACAATCACTTACTTCTGCTGTTGCTTTTTACTTATTACACATCCCTTACTTCATGTATTAACGCGGCTACCACCACCACCACCACCCAAACTACCACCACCCCTACTACCACCAGACTTGTGTGGTAGCTTGACTCACATCTAGTTCATAGAGGAACTTGAAGTCGCTTGGCTGGTAGCAGGCCCTCTCTACAGCCTTAGCCAGGTCCACTGCACCTGCTCCTCCCCGAGCCCAGTGGTTTGAGACCACAGCATCAAAGGCACCACATTCCTTGGACAACTGCTGTAGAAGGGCTAGCTCATTGGGTGTGTCCGTTCTGAATAGAGAACAAAAGAAGATGTCATCAGAGTGTCACCAGAGTCCACTTGCATGCACATTTACCCGAGTTAAAATTTACTTGGTAATTCTCTTGAGTAGCTCTTTGACAAATGCTAATACATTCAGCTTATCAACAACTCTCTAGTATACCAGAGTTTAACTATTGGTGGGTACCCAGGTTTACTATTATTCATGAGACCATCCCTTTTTGCTCTCTTTTTTGATAAAAACTGTTAGATATTATTAACATGAACAACTCCTTTACTCATTTGAAATTTCCACAGGCATGACAAGCTCTTCTTGATCGAGACATAATGGATTTACACAGCAATTAATGCCAATGACTCTAAAAAAGTGAATAATGACGAAGATAACATTGATCAAAGGGCATATTCTAGAAGCACACAAAAAATATAAGAACAGTAGCTTGTGGTTTAATATGCTTACACAAACTGGTTGATTGCAATGACGCAGGGGACACCAAAGTGAGCTGTGTTTTCAATCTGCTTCCTAAGGTTACAGAATCCCTTCTCTAGGAGTTCTAGATTCTCCTCATTGTATTCAGCAGCAAGAGGCTTTCCAGCTGTCACCTGTGCAAAAAACGTCAATAAATTCATTTATTACATGAGCTAAATACAGGAGAAAGTGGCATTATCGGCTGTGATTTGTGTACAACCCACAATAAATTATTCCTACCATGCTTCTTACACTCGGGCAGTGTAACTTTAGAAGCTCTTTGGGGGCTTAATTCTTCCTCTTTGGAGTGAACCTTTTTTTCAGATATCTTTCTGCTGCCTTGGGAATGTGGCACAATATGTAATATTTTCAAACATAGTGGACGGTATGTACCATCATAGATCAAAACTACATAATCATCATTCCTAATAAGAAAGACAGAAAGAAAGAAAGAGAGAAAGATCTTACATTAGGTCCGCCTCCGTGCATCTTGAGTGCTCTGACAGTAGCTACAATCACAGCAGCATTGGGAGTCAGACCAGAGTAACGAGTCTTGATGTCAAAGAACTTCTCCATTCCAATGTCTGATCCAAAACCAGCCTCAGTGACTAAAGAAATAGAAAGATTTCACGAGTAATGATAATACCAGTTGGTTAATTTACATATTATTTTGAAAAACGTTCCCTTTCCTTCACCAAACTGGGTTAAACTTATTTACTAGCAAGAACATTGCAGCACAGAAAGGCTGTTCATTGTTCACTGCAAAAGGGACTTCTCTCTATGTGTACTTTAAATGTAAGAGTTTGAGCAATGAATGAAAAAGAGACTAATTTCACCAAAAATACAGGGCATTGTTTCACGAAACCGCCTCAGTACAAGTTCAACGACGTCCCATTGAGACGTGTGTTAATTGAAATACACGCGTTTCAATAGGATATCAGCAAACTTGCAGCTATGACTGTGTTATGAAATGCTGCCATGGTGTTCAAATTCTGCTGAATAGGCAACAACTATCAGAAGAGGGGACAGTAATCCTTTGAAGACAGTGAGGTCAATTATTGTGGATAGAGAGCCTCTCAGACAAATGCCTCGAATCTAGCATCACCGAATAGCAACTAGCATACCACCTGACCACCAGAAAGACACAAAACATGTCTAGCCTGATGTTACCATGGTTACATGAAGCTGAGATCAGACTCGTCATCGAATCATCACAGAGGTTTACTCTCATTTCATACAACTTCTCGAAAATAGTTCCTTAGGAAATTTCAAAAATGAAACAGTGAAATCAGGAGATACGTACCTACAAATCCATGTTCTCCAACAAGTTTGAGAGCAATTTTATCAGCCAGGATTGAAGAGTTACCATGGGCAATGTTAGCAAATGGACCAGCATGGACAAATACTGGATTTCCCTGTAGAGAAATAAATTTCATTAGTCACTTCAATGGGTACATTAAATGATGCCTCCGTCATAAAGTAATTTTACAAACCAAAACAGAAGCAATTTTTCAAATTCAAGTTTGATTGTAATCCATTAACAGGTTCTTAGAAAATCGTGATTACAAGCTATTTTTCCCCATATACATGTATGACCCTTTGATCTTTGACCTCATGACCCTAAAATCTAATCAGTTCATTGGCACTCATAAATAAACACCTTGTTTATGTTAACCTCATCATATATACATCATTGGAGATATTCTCATATATATCATGTGACTATCAATATATTAGTTTTCAAACAAAATGTAAGAAATGAGATCCACCTATTCATGTGGTTTTAATGCTTGAGTGTGATTAGAACACATACAATCATGATATAGCTGTTCTTCTATTTATACAAACATATCAATAAAATCAATTAAGAATGGCTTAAAAAATACTGCATATAATATCAAGCCTTACCTCAAGTGTCTGCATGAGGTTTGGTTTTATAGCATCCTTCATGAGAACAGCCAGAGCACCTCCCACACCGACATCATCAGCAGTCACTGGTTCTCCCTGCTTGTTACTAGCGACGACGATCTTACCCAGACGCTGCCTCATGTCCTTCAGGTCAGTGGTAAGTGCCAGGATGGCCATGATCTCACTGGCCACAGCAATGTCGAACTGTGTCTCACGGGTGAAGCCCTTCTCAGTGGGAGACTGACCGATGGTGATCTTACGCAGGTAGCGGTCATTGGTGTCCAAGACTGTAGGAGGATGGAGATAGAGAAGAGCAGGGTAGGAAGTTAATCCAATATACAACAGTAAATGACGCTTCGGAAATCAAACTGCATAATACTTTTCAACAACAATAGGACCGGCCTTATGAGTTTTTAAAATATTTTTTTAATGTTAATGGCACTGGAAGATTATAATTGTTTCTTGGTTTAATTGGTAACGATAGTACGAGAGATTATACGGACAAAATTGTAAAATAAAAAATAAACCAAGATGGAACTTCGACTGCGCGCAGTCAAAAATGATGCCTCCGCCAAAGAGCAATTTTACAAACCAAAACAGAAACAATTTTTGAAATTCAAGTTTGATTGTAATCCATCTTAGGGTTCTTATGATAATGCATGCACAAGCTATTTATAGGCATACATAATGAGCCACATGACCTTTAACCTGATGACCCATCAATCTAATCAGTTCATTATATAGCTGTGTAAGATACATACATGACTTAAGTTTGGCAGGAATCCATCAATCGGTTCTTGAGATAATGCGATCACGAGCCATTTTTGCATACATAATGAGCCCTGGTACCTTTGACCTTTGACCTTGTGAACCCAAAATCTAATCAGTTCATTGGCTCTGTAAGATACATACATGACCCAAGTTTGGCAGGAATCCATCAATCGGTTCTTGAGATAATGCGATCACGAGCCATTTTTGCATACATAATGAGCCCTGGTACCTTTGACCTTTGACCTTGTGAACCCAAAATCTAATCAGTTCATTGGCTCTGTAAGATACATACATGACCCAAGTTTGGCAGGAATCCATCAATCGGTTCCTAAGATAACGCGATCACAATAACGGGACGTACGGACGTATGGACGGACGGATGGACGGACGGACAATCTGAAAACATAATGCCTCCGGCTACTTTGTAGCGGAGGCATAAAAAGGATAAGACTCTAATCTTTAAAGGAAAAATAAAGGCATAAGATTTTCTTTTAAACTTTTCATTCCATAGCATGAAAACCAGGGTAGATAGATGCTCATAAACCTCTGAGACAAATGCCTCGAATCTAGCATCATAGAATACAGCCATCACACCACAATGATAAACAACAGAAAGACAAAAAACATGTCCCGTCTGCCATTACCATAGCAACATGAAGCTAACATCAGCCTGGTCATCGAATCATCACAGAGGTTCAGTGAAAAAATTCCAAACAACCATTTAAAAATGTCTCATGCGTTTATTTTCCCAAACCGTAGATTATCAAACATGTACTCGTTTGCTTCCCATTTGTTACAGACACTCAAGACTGATCAGCTTCAGAATGTCATCGTTTGATGAGAAACATAAAGATGGGACACATCGGCTACTACCAATAATGTAGCTGTTTGTGGAAGAAGGAATTATGAAGATTGCACAAAGAATACACCACAGACTCTTGAAGTGTACTTATCTAGTTTAAAAGAGAGCAAATGGAACACAAATATACATTTCGCCTCCACTTTAAGTTGTTAATGGCGATGATAAAGAAACTGGAATGTTTTTTACTAAACTAGACCTCACCTCTCTGCCATGTGATGGTAGATGGGTCGATGTCAAGACGAGCAAATCTGTGTATCTCATCTTCTGTCAGATCATCTGGGTTAGTCTTGTCGATGCCAAGACGCTGTCAGGATAAATGATAGTCCACAGTCAATAAAATTCATATTTATAGGGTGTATCAAGGAGGGCATGAAGATTTGATTAGGGTCCTCTCCATTATGTTTCTGTGACCCTCGGGAATGATATCAACATCAACCAACTTAATACTCACACAATTTAAAGGATACCTTACAATACTCCTGCAGTTTGTGGTTATTGACATTCATTTTTTCACATTGTAAGGTACATTCATTTGATATTTTGAAATTGTGCTTTAGATTCAAGATGACTAAATAAAATACTGGAAAATAATAATGTGGAAATGCTAAGCTCCATGGATTGAAAATTAGATTTGTATTACAGAGAAACTATTTTGTCCATCTCTATATATTTTAATTTCCAACTCACCTGAAGCCTGCCTATCTGGATGTTTGAAAACTGTCGGACACCCTTCTTGCTTGGCACTAGTCTGCCATAGAGGGCGCTATCTGTCTGAGTCGATTCATGAAAGATCCTAGCATCGATGGCTGCAGCGAGCAAGTTGTTTGCGGCTGTGATTGCATGGATTTCTCCGGTAAGGTGAAGATTGAACTGTAAATCAAGAAGTACATGTGAATGCCAATAAAGTACTAATTACAAATGGATCTTATCATACTTCTGCCCCCAAGAATGAGGAGCAAATTGTCATGCTAAAGAAACTAGCAAACAATGAAAATGGTGTCAACTGTCTTAAATGTCTTTTACAAGACAGCTAAACTGGATTTCCAATGCAAGCAAATAGCAAAGTAGAGGGCATGTGGAATATATAACAAGAAACTTTCATGTGCATGAAATGTTTGCAATTTTGCACGTGGTTTGGATTCACGAAAGTTTCAAGTTTTAGAATTGCAATTAACAAAACACTATATCTTTCCAATACACATGAGCTTCTGGTTTAACAGTATGCTGAAACTATCAAAATAATATTTACATCAAACACACAAAACAAGTTATGCATAAAATATGAAGTGAATGTTTCCTCAATAGAAATAACACTCATATCCATTTACCTCTTCCATAGGAATGACCTGGGCGTAACCACCACCTGCTGCTCCCCCCTTGATACCAAAGGTGGGTCCTTGGGATGGCTGTCTCACACAGGCAAAGACATTCTTCTTGAGATGCGAGCCCATCGCCTGGACTAGACCGATGGTGGTGGTGCTCTTGCCTTCACCTAGAGGAGTTGGTGTGATTCTGAAACATAGAGGGGATAGATCAGTTTGGGGCTATCTTTATAGAGCGCTAAAAAATAAATTTCAAACAAAAAGGCCATTTTTTTTTCTTTCAAATGGTATGTATATTTTCTTTGGAAACTCTTGTTAACTAAATGAATGTTCTTTGAAGTATGATAAGAAATTTAAACACAAGATACCTCTACAAAAGGAGAGCCCAAAAAAGCTTTATAGGATGAAAAAAGGTGTTATTGTCCTTTAACACTATGGCCCAAATCCACAAATGAGGTTTAGATTTAACCTATGGTTTTAACCCTCACTTACATAACCCATGGTTTAAGAATTAGCGCAAAATAAGCGTACCTTGCCTTGTGCGCGTCTAATATTGGACCTCTGACTTGTGTCGCGCTTATTTTGGGCTCATTGTAAACCATGGGTTATGTAAAGGAGGGTTTAAACCATGAGTTAAATCTAAACCTCCTGTGTGAACATGGGCCTATGAAACATGAACCAGTAGAAACATGGCCTTTGAACCAACTTACCGGTAGATACACTCATATCAATTCAGTGAGCTAATACTATATCATGTAACACTACACATCAGATAAGAAACAAACTTTGCAGAAGAAGACTCGTACTCACCCTCCAACAACAATGTACTTTCCTGGAGCCCTATCTTTCAGCCGATCTAGAACAGATAGAGAGATCTTGGCCTTGGTCTTGCCATAGTAATCTATCTCACTAGGTAGGAGCTGTAGTTCCTGGGCTAGCTCCGAGACCTCCTTGGGTTTCTGGGCCCTGGAGACCTCGATGTCGGTAGGTACAGGTTCCTTGAGATGAAGGGGTAGGTATCTCATCTTCCATTGGTCACCCTGGGAGGGAGGAAGGAAAGGACGATTGGTGAAATGACAGCCCATTGTGCATCAGTCACAAACCCATTCAGTGCAACAAATTTGAGAATACAAAATGCCATAAATGAACTTTCAAAAGCAGAACTGTGACCTAAAATGTTTTGATTTGGCATTGAATTGGAAATGGTATATTTTCATTGGGAATAAACTTGTCATGTAGGAACCTGTTGTTTTAGGGAGAAAAATAAAATGATCTCCATCCCCCCTCCCTTCCGAAAAATTAAATTCAAAGGAGGAATATGTGCTGTCTAACAGAATGTTTACATTCTTACATAATGGGATGTCCAAAGGGCAATATTTCTTAATCCGTAAGTACCAAAGCCCTTAAAGCATCAAGCCCTGCATTAGTAAACCTGTATAATATGAATGACAAAAAAATATTTCTATTTCCATAACAAATAGCTGAACTAACTCACCAGCGTTCCTTCCACAGTCTTCTTGGCACTCTCCACCGTGTTACCCATCAGCATGGCTACAGTCATGGGTCCTACGCCACCGGGGACGGGGGTGATAGCTCCTGCTACCTCCCTCACTCCTTCATAGTCTACATCCCCTACCATCTTCCTACCTTGCTTGGCAAATGGATCTGCGAGGAGACGTAGAAACAAGTAAATTTCGGAAAGGCGTTTTTTTTCCGAGGGGGGGTGGGGGGAGGCATCAATTTGGAAATTGATGTGGGACAACTTCACACCTTATTTTGTTTGTATGTACTTGAATCACAAGTACATTTTCTGAAATTTTGTATCAACTATCATTATTCTTAATCTCAATAAGTTCATACTTGTCACCATTTCAGAAGAAAAAAAATGCAATTACAGAAGGCAATTTTTGTACAAGTTGGGATGGGTTTTAATGTTGTAGGATAGAGAAAGAATGCTATGAATATATATATATCGTATTCAAAATGGAGAAATTGCAAAAAAAATGTATATGATGGATATTCATAGACATCTCGAGGATGGGTGGTAAGTGGTAACAAATGAGAAGTCTACAATTCTACATGTACATTGTAACTGAAGTAAATTCTGGAATATTATATCTTTCTTTTAAATTTGTTGGATGGATAGTGCTAAGATCCAAGTATAAACAAATAGAGGAATTGAGAAACAGGTGTTTGTCTGATGAGTATATAAACTTTGACATACAGAGGATGGATTCATGTATAAAGTGAATGCTATAATCATGTGAATCTAAAATATGGAGTACAAGTATGAAACTTAGGAAACAAAAAATTGTAGGCCGATATCTTTCTCACCTCTGAGCTTATATTTCTATTGAATTATGTGTCAAAAAGGTACATTTAGGGTTAAAAAAATAATATTTTAGGCACTGGTATCATTTGGTGGGCACCGGTTTTACTAGATATATAAAATGTGAAAAGGTCACCAATTAGGTGTAGCTATATGCACGCAACTGAATGTATACATATGTCCAGTATCATCTAAAGGATGGTAACTAAGGTCAATGTTTAAGTCATTGAGTACATATGGATTACCGGTATTGGGAGTCTACATGATTGTTTTTTCTTCATTTAAATGACTGCAAAGATACATGTAATTGTAAGCCTTTGACATTCATAGATATTCAAAGTCAAATACACAATAGATAAGTATGGTGAGCATATATGAAACACATGGACATATGTGCAATAAAAAAAGAGAGAGAAGTAAAGATCACAAAGATCACACCATACATGTAATGTCTGCAAACAAATACAATTGGACAATCACCATCATATCTGACAATGAATATACACTATTATCACTTTATCAGTACCGGTATGCACTTCAACAAAAGGGAACAGACTTCATTCTCTTGATTAAACAAATTGGTAAAAAGCAATACATTTTTTTGGCCCCATCTTATAAAACAGATGATGCACAGGTTTAATTTGTGGGTCGGTGGGATTGTGTGCACACGGTACCTTTGAATTTGGTCTAAAACCCACTCGGCTGCGCCCCGTGACTTCAAACCATTCAAAGGTATCTTGTGCACACAATCCCTACCGACGCACTCAAACCTGTGTATCATTTGTATACTAAGCAACACAAATCAAAATGTTTTGATGTTCAATTCAGAATCCCCAGATTAAATAATACCATTGTCAGTTTTGTCACTGTTTGATTTAACGAGGCACCAGTTAATATACAGCATTGCACGACCCAGTTGCAGATTTAAGTAGAGGTGTTCAACACACAAGAATCGTGCTCCATCATTTATCACCCATCTTTGCACTTTGTTTGTACTCACAAATTCATAGAGCACAAGATCAACAAATAGTGTAAAGCTGTGTTTTAGTATTTTATGGGAATACTTTGGCATTGAAACTTTGTTCTTTGCTAGGTCTGCTGGTAGCTTATTGTTTGCTTTGATGACAATGAAATGACAGAGTTGAATATAAAAACAATATATTTGTTACTTATAAAGATTAAAGAACTATGGAAGTAGTTTTTTAATTGTTTTTATTAAGCCCTACTTTATATACCTAATAGGATGCATTTATCTGAGTTCAGCAACAAAAAGTCAGAACATTTCTATGAAACTACTTAAATCACTTTTTGTTGTTTTCAAATCATATTATATATGTGTCATTAACAATGCTCTTCTATAATATATCATGAATGTGTATCAAGGATATACTGTAAGAACACATAATTTCAATTAAAAAAGCAGTGCTGACTGCTTCAATCTTCACAATCCTATTATAGAAATAGAAGTTCGGTAGGTAAATACAGCCGTTTTTCCAACAAAGCACACACACAAACACAATTCCAATTTGCAACCATGCACAGGCTATATTTGGGCAACAGGTACATGTACAAGCACTGTTCTGTTTTGTAGGCGACTGGTCAGGTTTGTTAATAAAGCCAATCTTCTCCCAAATGTCAGACGGGACAGCCTATTCCATTAGTAGAGGGATTTCAAAGATCAGAGATGAGAGGAGGATGATAAAGAAGAATTGATGAATGCTGGCATTTCAAAAGATTGAGTGCACAGCGCAGAAGGATTAAATTATGGATGCAAGAGTGAGATCTTCTTTAAATGCGATACCGAGATAGGATTTTGTGAGTTGGCAAGAAGATGGTTTCCATTCAAGCATTACAGATTGGAGCATGAACTATGGATGAAGATTCTTCTCTTTTATTATGTTTTGACATGTTGGTAAATAAATAATTTACTAAAATACTGGATGAAATTTGGTGATTGAAACTGAACAAGAAAACAATTGTCATTTTCAGATGATTCCAACATAGAACTGCAACATAGTTCGAAGCATTTTAAAAAAAAGAGAAGAGATTTGTCTTTTGATTGGTGTTAACATTTTTATCAAGTCAGAGTTATATCCCAAATATAATATGCATGAAATGGTTGGGAGATCTATGTACAGTTCTGACTATCCAAAATCAGTTCAAACTAGCACAAATGTATAAGATCACAATTACACATAACACCTTCCACTTTTCCATCACACATTTTTTTTTTTAAACTTAATTTTAGAATGTATTTCAAGCTTGTATGCATCAGTTTTTCTGGATTATTAGTTGTCACAATATTCACTTGCAATATAATATACAGGGTAGGCTTTGCTGTTATTAGAAAACCAAGTACAATACAACATCATTACAGGATTACACAGCTTCATGTAATTTGATTTATCAGTTTGCAACGACTGTGGAATTGTAACAAAACCATATAAATTCATCACTAGCTACTAGTAGCTGGACAGTAGACTCTACATGAAGATGATGTACAGTACATGTGCTTTAAAACTAAATGTAGACTGGACTCATATGATATCACCTAGATGCAATTATTAAATGCAGTGAATTTTAATTAAATTTGATGTACTATTTGACAAGAAACAAAATACAGAATATGAGAGTACTTTGAATGAAATTTGCTTGTGTGAATGATTCAAACACAAAAAGGGTATTTTGTTCTTATGTACATCAAACCCTGAATTAATAGGCATAACACATGCATATTAAAGGTAGCTCCTAGTCTCCTACCAATGGAAACTTTCAAAATACCACTTTTTTAAGCTACATTGTAAAGGTGTACATATTTGCATGTACATGTACATTGTAATGCATGAGCAATTATTTTTCAATATCACTTCTATATATGACGAGATAAAAGAAAGGAACAAAATGACATACCAGATTCAATGTTTCTCTTCATTTTGATTTCTTGCTTATTTGATAAGCACGCTAGAAATCAAACCCAAAATCAAAATTATTTTCTTTCTACTAGTATGACCCCCCCCCCCTTTTTTTTTAAAAAGCAAACGATGAATGAACATTGTGAATCACAATGCACCTTACCTCTACTACACGTAGCCCCTTACACGTACATTAGACCCTCCCCCTTCAATAAAGTTTACTTGTGCTATGCAATCATACGTGATCATCATCCAAAGAATATGCATGGGATGAAACAGGCATGCTTTGCTACCATACATACAATACAAAATGATTATTGCACAAGCTAAATGACGGAATTCAACATTAATGGATACATGCAAGATAAAGAGTAGTGCAACTAACCAACTTCAATATTACATAATTATACTATCTAGTATCTAACATAAAATCAGTATTTTCAAGGGAAAAATGTTTCTCATCAAAAAGACAAACACACAATGCACTAACAATACAATATTTGGAGAAGCAGTGAGCAAAGCACCTATGAACCAAGCAGCCTTTAACGCCTAGTCCCACCAAAACGATAACAATAATTATATTTATAATACCAGGTAAGCCCTGCTATTTCAACAAATTTTTTATAGGGGTTGGGGTAAAAGCTCAATTTTTCTTAATGCATTCCATGTAGGAACTTGGTTGAAATAATCAAAATCATTGACATCTGCTTTTTACATGTAGTCCCTAAATTTGTATTTTATTTAGTTATCTTCATATTACAAAACCCTGATGAATGACTTACACATCACGAAAGTCATGAGTACCTGTAACATGAGTAACAATTATTGTTATTGATTAAGTGGGATTTGGCCTTTGGTGTGATATAGACGCGGGTTATAATGATAAAATCTGGCTCTCTTACCATCGTCATCATCATCATTTAATTCAGAGTTGGCATCTGTGTTATGCAATAGTGAACAAACAAAGTGGATTCTAATAAATGTTTCTTCATGAATCTGTATTCTATAGGAATGACCATGGCCAAGTCTATACTGATTCAGTCTCTCATAACACAACATACAGAGATAAAGAGAGATGCAATGTCTCCCTAACCACACCATTATTAAAGAGATGACCGATGACATTAAAGGAATTACTTTTGTTCCACATGGAAAATCCACATATCATAGACATTGTGGTTAGAGAGACAGAAATTGTCTGCAAAGAAACAGCCGTAATGAGTTAGTTTCTCACACAGTGTTATTGAATCTTACATTCTAATTCAAAGAAAACATACAAAATAAAGATTGTGCGTTTCACTGATTAGCCAGATTTTTGCAGATACCGCATGCAAGTATACATGTAGTCTAACACCGGGTGACATACAAAGGTTTTTTTTTGTTTCTTTGATTCTTCTGGCTCTGTGTGGTTTTTGTCTAATATCTTGGTATTTCCCTTAGAGGAAAACTTATAACTGTAATGCAAGGAGGTTGTCATATGCCTTATACCGAGTACTTGCCCACTTGGGCCATTGTTTGGGATACGGTGCCATTTTACTGGCTCAACTATAAGTTTTACTTGCCTAATCCCAATTTTTATATAGCATTAGAAAAATGATCTACTTTTAGAAGATTTTTTTTTTAAAGAAGATGTTAATGTTATTTGATAATTTAATCAGAGCAGTTGGCAATAATCTGTTTCATAATAAGCCAAAGACAAATCTGGATATATCCCTTCAGAACCACACATGATATGGAAATTTAACTGTTCTTAAAAATTAATTAGGGTTAAATAACTACAAGTAGTGGTGCTTTGAGTGCATGTCATGACAACATCAGCTACTGCTGCTGGATAATTTATATATTGAATATTATTCCCAATACTTCATCAATTGTGCTAACTGTGCTGAAGCGAAACTTTATGCAGATAAAGATTAGAAACTGTGTTTCACTGATTAGCATGATTAGCTGCATACTATGCATACTGTCAAGGTGACCTTGATAGTGGAATAACTCATGGAGGTCGACATCCCCCCCCCCCCAATCAACAAAAATGATATTGACAAGATCACTTTGCTTGACATTTGATTTGTTACATCTGTGCCAACAGGTATTTCAACAATTGTTTATAACTGCACTTTCCATTTTAAGTCTAAACTTATGCTTTAATATCTCATTGCTTAATTTACTTCAACATATACATTGTATATCATCCCATGGAAATAAATTTTACAGTGAGGGTACCTATACATTTTATGAGACTAAACAGTACAATCTTTTAGTCTCAAACAATGTTCAACATTCAAATTTGCTACTCATGGTATGGAAAAGGTAGATATCCAAGTGGTAAGTAATGTAAACAAGTTTGATTACAACTAAGTGTACTATAGTAACAAGTTTAAATAGACACTAGGGTCCCACAAAGATTGAGGCTATACAATCTATTTTTATTAGAGTGAAGTTATTTAAAACTAAAATGGTGCAGGAATACAAATAGCCAGGATGCCAGTTAGAATTGATCAGAGGGCTTGGAAATCACCAAGAATTAGCTATTTTGTACACATAAAAGCCTATACTATGGTCTGAAAAGAACTTGCCAGGGCCTGAATTTAGGATTTTGCCTGAAAACTGGCATCCCTGAACTGGTAATAAAATGTACAGAAGGACATTTGAAAGCACTGTCATGTACAATATAAATATTGTATCCATTTTTTCCATTAAAACTATGACTATTATGTTTTTTCTTGTATAAATACCATCAGCTATTAGTCATTGCAGAGACAATTCACAATTTTATATACTGTGTAATGCAAGATCCAGTGCATTAAATTGCCCTTAAATATGTGACTGACATTGCTAAATACTGTGTTAGTTTGTAGAAGGAACACTAAAATTGTTTGTAATGGTACTTGGAAGTAATTTTGCAGCTAAGCAAAGACCAAACTACAGACATTAATGTCTTTACATCCTTCACATAATATTATTGGATAAAGGACACTCCACTCAACTATTATAGATGGCTTGTCTTTATTTCTCATTTATATACCTTTTATATTATAAAATAATGTTATGTGTGAGTTAATAATATCTCTATCTTCAATTAAAAAATGTACTTTACGACAAAAAAGAAAACAGAATTTGAACTGTGATTTATATATGTCCATTCTAATACTGTGTCATAATAAAGTGCAAAATAAATATTTGCAAAATCCTGAACATTGATTCAAATAAATGGTCATATACTCCTCAAGATAACACAAAATACACAACCTTGGATTTTACAAGTGAGTATTTATTGTTTCTATACAAAACCTGGGCAATGTCAATATCCATATGATTGCTTTATTATCAAATTCACTAGAGCAGCTAGCGATGATGGAGATTTTCCAAGTGCAAGATTATTTAAATGTTAAGCAACACAAGATATGATTAGCACTTACCCTCAATAAAGTTGATTCCACAGTCAATGACTACTGCACCAGGCTTAATCCATTCCTTCTGTACAAACTTGGGCTGACGTATACCAACCACTATCACATCAGATTCACGGATCTATTTGTCCAACAGCAAAAGAAACATAGCATTGTTTATATTTTAATATGATAAAGGAAAATAAAAAGATTCAATTTTGGCAGAAACCATGAATTGTTCTACTTGAGGATGTACGATCACTCCTAGTGTTTTAGTAATCATTTAAATACTATATGAGCTGATATTTTACTCACAGATATTCAAGAATGACAGAGACACAGACATATTGGTATGTTTTTGGGAAGAATAAATACTATCAAATGCATTGACAGTTCATTACATTTGCAAAAATTTCGGCTAATTCGCTGAAGTTGATCATAAGCAGAAAATATAATTTTTAAAGATGGGAAAAGGAGACCAAGACGTTCACTTACAATCTCATCAATGTTCTTAGTCTTGGAGTGGCACATGGTGACCGTTGCATTGGAGGCCCTCAGAAGGTCTGACATTGGAGCTCCAACAATCTTGCTCCTTCCAAGAA
>BEXV01000027.1:0-10576 GCA_003118195.1 Hemicentrotus pulcherrimus | reverse complement strand
AGTGGCATGAACAGGTCTATTAATGTTACTCGCTATCAGAAAGGAGATTTAGGCCCTTACAAGGACGGCAGTTATTGACAGATTCCTCTTGGTATTGGAGAGATGTAAGAAGCTGATTTACCTGATCTCTTGAGCAGCTCCAGACATCCCTTAGGTGTACACGGTAGAAAGCATTGACCAAGCTCACCACGGGCTAACTTCCCTGCATTGTGATCCGTCAATCTGTCATTAAGACAAAGGCCAGTCAATCATTCACTCCATTTGCATTATCAATGAAAACAATATCACAATTTGATACTTCCTCCTTTCTCAAATGATGTTTTAATATTTTGTACAAGATATTAATCAAGAACTCTTAATTAACA
This sequence comes from Hemicentrotus pulcherrimus, assembly GCA_003118195.1. Taxonomy (NCBI): domain Eukaryota; kingdom Metazoa; phylum Echinodermata; class Echinoidea; order Camarodonta; family Strongylocentrotidae; genus Hemicentrotus; species Hemicentrotus pulcherrimus. The sequence continues at coordinate 10,211 of BEXV01000027.1, read as the reverse complement.
AACATTTTAACATTACCATTTTGCATTCCAATGCGTCTTTTCATGCTCCAACATTTCATTTAGCTATCTCAATAATACCATTCTACAAGATCAAGTCTCATATCTATTCACATACTTGTACATATAAACTTCCTTTTTAAAATTATTTTTTTAGCAGTTCCCTTCACTATCAAGCTTACCCATCCACATCTTTGTTTGGAGCTACAGCGTTGAGTAGAGCATCTTGATCTATGGGTTCGTTAGTCTCAGGGGGCATCTGAACGAGGATACCATGGATGCGTGGATCCTTGTTCAAATCTTGTATCTTATTCACCACCTTAATTTTGGAAGATGAAATTAAAATACATGAACTATTACTGTAACTATTAAATGGGAGCTATATTCCTAAGCCACTATGAAGGATGGTAGCATGGTTTTACAAAAGGCAAAATAAACAAACAAACAAGCAAAGGAAATGAACGACAAAAACATTGCAATCAATTTGAGTAGGTTTACACTCACAGTAAAAGAGATTTTATCATGAAAATAAATTATGCATGTCTATGCCAGAAAATGAATGCATTCATCAAATAAGGTTTCAGTATGATGACATACCTTAAGAATAATTTGGTTAGAAAAAAATTCCCCTGCATACAATTTAAATCAGTTATTAGAACCAAAACAAATTATCAATGTCGGAAAGTTCTTTCAAATGAGATGAAGAAAACACTGTAACTGAAACATTGTTTGATTAGTTTTATTAACCTACCTCTGGGAGAGTGCTTGAGCTGGGAAGCTTGTAATGCTGGGCCACCATACCAATCTGAAGCATAAGGTTGAATTAGAATGAGAGGGACAGTGTTAGTGATTTCATAGGTATATGTACATTGAAAAGGAATCAATAACATCCAATGGAAGAAACACATGGTATGAGAATAGTTATACATGATCGAATCCATCAATCAATAGAGCACATATTTCATTATATTCTTTACTTTTTTTTCTTTTTTTTTTTACTGAGGTTGTTGATAACATTGTGTGTATGAAAGATTTGTATTATTCTGATGCATTTTGCACTGAATTGTCTGACTTTCTGTTTTTCACACAACAGAATCATTGTTGCATTCAGAGTACCAGACTGAACCATATGTTTCTCTTCTCCCTCCTACCTTCAAAACGAAACCCAACAACAATGAAACAACAACAATGAGCTATCTCACAAATAAGAATAAACTGGATTTGGGTAATTCATTTCATACTATCATCTGTGAAATGGTTGAAATAGCAAACACACTAAAAGCTGTGTGAATCCACCTACCTCGGCAGCTGCAGCAAGCTTGAATTTGATGTAGCGATTAGAATCACATCTATCTCCAACCTGACAACACAAGAAAATTAAATGTCAGCTTATTACTACAGACTTGTAAGTTAATAATCAAACATTTGAATTAAGTACAGTATAGTGCCGAAAACATTCTACTACACATGTAAAAAAAACACCATGCATTTAGGAATTAAAGATAGAACAAGTAAAAATTCTTAGCGAGTGTCCATTTGCGGCAGGATCCTTACCCAACACCTTTTATTGTAATTTTTTTTTTTTCAATTCAAAAGTAACACAGTGGAGCAATTGTTCAAATCCAACAATCTGGTTATTCCTATTAAAGCCCCACTGCACTACTTATAGCTACTTGCGCCCTCTATATAGCAAAGAATGCCTAAACGGTGACTGTTGGTCCCCCATGATCCCCTTTTTCTTATGTTAATTGAGAGCTGATTTGATGAGATAACCACCTGTCTGTGACCAAGCAGGTAGGTCCAATTCCTCCTGGCCAAACTAGTGCAGATAGGCTTTAAAGTAACATGATTTTTTAAAGTAAATATCATGGAATTACTGTAAAGAAGCACACAATATTGATATCTCATGTTAAATATCATGTACACAAATTTTATTTTAAAGAGGAGGATATGACCCAAGATACGAAAGAAACTAGTGCTGACCTGAATAATGGCAAGACCAGGCATGAAGCCAGGATGTCTCTCTTTCAACATGGCCACCTCTTCCTGGAGCTCCTGTCGAATCTCCCTACGTCATGATAACAGAGAGAGAGAGAGAGAGAGAGAGACAGAGAGACAGAGACAGAGAGAGACAGACAGACAGACAGAGCCAGAGACGGGAGGGGTGCAGGGGAGGGGAGAGACAAAAGGGAAGAGAGGGAGAGAACATAAACAACAATAAATGTTTAAACAAATCATGTCTAGCTATAAAGTTCAAGAAATAGACAATCATAATTTGTGGAACTGAACTATACTGTATCTCTAATTCTATCCTTGAACAAAAACAAACTAGACTAGCTGACCTTAAGACAACAAGATTTATAAGAATATAACTTCAGTATTTCCTCCATGACCTGTGGACCAAAAATGAGAGACTGATTTAAGTACTCCATACAGATCAAGTAAGTAAGCCGAGTATTTCATGCCGAAAGAGAAGGCATGAGTGATCAGTGATGCATGCAAAGCACATACAGAGCTAGGGTGATAATATACTTAGTAAGGGAAAAATTGCAAGTTGGAGGACTACCAGTAGTAAAGTTAGGTTGCTAACTTTAACTTTTTATCAATTTTGCTATATAAGTAAATATCCAATTAAATTGTAAAATTGGGGCCAAACTTTTATAATTTTGTGGATGTTTCTTTTCATATTATCATGAATTAGAAATCAGAATAAAATTCATTTCATTCAGTCAAAACTGAGACTTATTCAATTTTGAAAGTGTGTAGCTATGTAAAGGTCCTGTTGATTTTGTTTGATAAACTTGTACATGGGCATCAATGAAAATGTTGACTTTAATGTTATTGAAATTTGTCAGGTGGAGTTTTTACAATAATTCACACAAAGTTCACAAACCACTAAATAATTTCACTATTTAACTCTGACTTATGAAAACAATGAAACAAAGTGCAGTTACATTTGATTGTTTTTGCCTAGCTCCTAGGCCTAGGGTCTATATCATACTCTAGACCTCTATATCTAAATAATAAATTACTATAGAGTTAGATCCCCCACTCAGTGTTATGTTCCCTCCCTTTGAAAATCGGTGTGTAAACTGTGTAAAGTCAATACGGGCAGATTTTTGTTGTTGTGTATTACGAGCCAGACTTTGTTGCGTGAAAAGTACCCCTGCTTTACCATACTTTTTGGGAACATGAATGCAGTCCCTCCGATTCAAGAGTGGCGTGGGGTGGGGCCAGGGTTAGATCCCACTTGTCACAACTCGTTCAAATCATAAAAGTTGTAGACTAGAATCTAGTCTAGATCTACTTAGTCTAGATCTAGGTCTAGTCTAATTAAATTAATCTAAGAAGATTTATGACATTTTTCTAAGAATGAGATTTAAGAAAAGGGGCTTATTCTAACGTTTGACCTTTCCCTATTATTTTTAATTGCCTTACTCGTTCTGCTTCATAATCATAATATTATCATTCCTGATCCTAAGATTAGACTTAGAACTTAGTTAGAGTCAGACTCCAGACCAGAGACTAGAGTTGGACTTAATAGCTTAGTAAATGCAATGAACAGAGGGGCGTGGAACATGACACCCCCAAGAAATTTCACATTTTCCATATCACACTCACACGCATTAAACTGTTAAATTAAACACACACACAAACAAGCGAATGATAAACCCTGAACAAATGCCTGAGCACGATTGTGAGCTCGCTTGTTGTTGAGCCTGGCCTGGCCTGGCCTGGTACGATCCAGACTCCAGAGAATGAATGAACGAATGATCTTCTCTGGATGTTTCTAGTTGCTACTCACTTTGCAATCCCCTTTCCATCGATTATGCTGGCCATATTGAGACACGGGCGCAGGTATGGATATGGAAGAACTTTCAGACGCTGACTGGCAGAAAGTGTCGTTCTCGACAGTTCTCTTGTCGTTGTATTTGAGACCCAACGTTTGATTTCAGCGAACCTTGGACTGACAACCTCCGATTTCGAGATAAGACATGCACATCGTATTCGAAACATGCTTTGAGCTGATCAGCTGCTGACTATCGAGGGCGCTGCTTCACAACGTGCTCGGCTAGACAAGGAAATATGATGCAGTGAAGGATAATATTCTCACAGAAATATCGATTTATCACTGTCTAGAGATGAAAAACATGATCACAATCAATTTTAAGCACACAATGTCATGGATTCATAAAAGAATGTCAAACGGTATATAGAAACGTCTTTGCTGACATGGCAATAAATTCGAAAACGTCGATAGATGATCATCGTAGGCTGTGTACTTTCGATCAGAACATATGCAGAGAATGAATGAAAATATACCACACTGAGTATACCGGTTGACAAAATGCTTTTCTCATTTCCCGCCACGCTCTCGGAAACCGCGCGCCTGAATGAATAGCATTCTTTTATTCTATTCCAATCGACTGCGGAGTATACGTCATCGTCGTTGTGCTGGTGTATCCGAGTGATCACGTGAAATGCTCATGGTCGATTATAATCATCCCGCATTTTCTACGAATTATAAAGAGAGAGGCTGGTACAATCCATGGATAGAGAGAGAAAGGGGGGTAAGAGAGAGAGATTAAAGCTCGACGGTCGTTCGTTTAATCATTCCATTTTCCCAAAAAGCATTGTAAATGCAAATAAACATACAAGAATATTATACATACAAAGAATGTTTAGTTTATAAAAGCCCATCGGCCTGGCCTCGTTTATAAAAAAGAGTCCCCCGAATATTATGTAGTATTTCTGAGTTAAAGATATCACAAAAATACAGCGATGAACACAATGTAAAGACGAAAAACTACAATTAAATAATTTGAAATTGGAGATGGTAAAAAAATTGTACTCAGAATGCAAGGTCAGTTTCATTTGTTTTTAAACGTTGAACTGTTTTTATATAGGCGTATGACTTGAGGTAGAGTGTTCCATATGTTTGGGTCCTGTGTCTGGCAAAGTATTTCTTACAGATTTTTTAGAGAATGAACTTTTCACTTTTCATAATTGAAACATGTTGCAGTTGCAAACCCGAGTATTGTGAGAATGAATCTGGTTATTGACCGAAATATGGATGACATTCTTCAGTTGGAAGTGTATCCGCCAATGAAAGAAGACGAAAGATTTGATGCGTGGCTGATCGTCAACGAAACGGAGTTAGGTCTTAATTTTGTCAACTAAATTGTTTGTTGCTACGGCAGGCAGCCAGTGAAAATGAACTCGTTCAATCAAATTGGCAAGCTTTACTTTGAAAAAACAGAACTTTGTTATTCCTGGCTCATTTTTTCCTGATTGAGGTGTCATATATGAAAGGGCAGAAAATTGAACTCTCTAATTATTTTCTCTTTGAAATTCAGATATCGCCCGCCAAATGAATTTTTGTTTTCCTCTCTTCAAATTGTTTTTAATCGCTCATGCGTGAAATATGATGAGTTGCGCCAAAATGAAAGAGGAGGATCAAGGCTTTACAAATAATTATGTGTCATTTATTAATTGTGATTAAGTTATGATAAAAACATCGATAATTCTAGGTTTCGTTTTTCTGGGACGCACTGTACATGTTTGTGGACGAAAGTACAACAATACGAAAACAGAAGTTCTACACCCCTTTTCTATAAACACACACACAAAAAAAAATTGTCTTTAAGAGAGAAAGAGAGGTTATTTCTAAATTGAAATGAAACTGGGGCTATGTGACTTTCAAGGAGGAAATTACCATTTCTATCGCTCGTGACGACTATTTTTGAATTTCCTATTTTTTGTTATTAAGTCGATCAAGAACTTTCTGGTGCTCCACCCCAAGACTCTCGGCAAAGACTCTCCACCTGCACCCCCATCTCAAGTGTTTCTCAAGGCAACCTTTTCCTCTATGAAATTGGAGAGAATATGAGTTGTATGTACATGTAGTTAAAGCTTCTAACAACCACTGTGGACCTTTTTTCATTTACACAATTTCTTGTTGTCTGCTTCCTCGAGATCAAAGGGATTACCTTTAAAGTGACTCGGTAACATCGTTGAAGGTTGATTTAAAAATTGCGTAATTATAGATACGAAGATATTTAAATGATGGTTTTCTAGGCAGGCGTCACAGTGCAACACCCTCTAACATTGATTAACAGTATCTTCTCCCAACCATTTTTTAATTTTCTTAACCTTTTTTCCATGATAATAAGACAAAAGACAGGCTTTTAAAAATCTTTCAACACTTACATGTCAGGAATGGTATAAAATGTTTAGAATACATATTTTTATATCATGATCAAGAATATTTAAGTAAACTTGAGAGAATTTCAGGGGGTCTATTCTCCCATTGTGACGATTTACATTCACCTAAAATGTAATTTAATTATGATACTATAGTTGGGAGAATTAAGGTATCAATCAGATCAGTTTTTTCTAATCTTTATCGTTAATAATGGTTTGTTTTCGCTCAAACATTCATATTATCTTTAATTGTACATCTAGCATTGAAGTCACTACCTTCTCTCTCTCTCTCTCTCTCTCTCTCTTTCTGTCTCTTTATCTTTCTCCCTTCTCTACTAGCTTTTTATCTCTCATTCTCCTTTCCCTCCTCCTCTCTCCCACTATTTCTCTATTTCTGTTTTGTATTTCCTTTTCTCAATTTTTTGATAATGTGATAATTACTCACTAATGATTTTCACCAACATGAATAGGTCATTCACCGATGTTAAACGGTATAATAACGATTCCATAGTGGCATTCGTACCGTGTATTTATGTATCATTTTCCGTATATATTATGTGCATTTTAACTTTTACAATGCTTCATTAAGCTGAATCAACTCAATTTTCGTTCGTTTGCTTACATTGTTTTGTCATAAATTGAACTCTCTTAATTTGTCCTTTTCTCTCTTTCTCTCATCCCTCATCTCAGTCCTTTTGTCTCTCCTCCCCCCCCCCCTTCTCTTTCAAATTGTATCTCTCCTTATCCTTTAATTCCCTCTCCCCTCTATCGTTCTTCTTTCTTTCTCTATTCACTGACAAATTGAATTAGTATTATCTTCCAAATGCTGTTGGAATTCAACCTTTTCATTTTTTGTTTTGGTCTGCAAATGGGTTAATTTATTACATAATTTTTAAATCTACTGTTTTAATGTATTTTTATTTGATACAATGTGAACCATGTATCGTTAGTGTTTGGAATTGTTATTTGGTATATTATTAATAAAACCGAAATTGAAATTTTACCTTATAGCACCATTTTCTCTCATCTTTACACTGTTACCAAGTTAATAAGTAAAACATAAGTACAATGATTTGCTAGAATACCGGTACGGCTCAATCAAGGCTAAATTTTGTTGCAGACATTATTTTAGACGATCTACTCCTTAAATAAATTTGAAATGTATACTGAAGAAAATGAGGCTTGTTTTAGTTCTATATCTGACCTGAGGAAGATAACACATTTGAAGCAGATTCCTCCATGCAGGGTCAGTGCTTTCACTCGTCAAATTAGAGGGGTTTTTTTAAATAAATAGAACACCAAATTTTCTGGGATTTGACGGAATTTTCTCAAAACTTTCAAAATGCGTTTTTTTTTTTTTTAGTACGTTGATTTTGTTTTTCTTTGAAAATTGTGGGGACACTAATGTCATCCATTGTTATCAAACAGAGCGTTGTTTGGGACCCATTTTTTTATCTTTACAGTCAGATAAAGGGTCCGAGCGCATGTATATTGGGGTCCTCATGGTGGGTTAATTGGAGGGACAGTGCCCCGACTCACGTGTTTCAGGAGTCGGAGCCCCCGGAAGCTCTCGAGTTTTAGTCATTTAGAAGGCTTCAATAAAGCCACCATGAGCGATAAAATCTCTAACCCATCTCTTGAAATTTAAATTTAATTGCCCAGATTATGGCCCTTTTAAATTAAAGAGCAAAAGAGAGCGCTATATAAGATTAAGCATTCCATCTCATGCATGAGTGGCAGTACACGCCCTTGATTAATACTGCATACAACATAATTTTGATGGGATCATCTAGATGAATAGGGACTCTGGCTATTCATCTTCACTCCAGCTTCAAGTGAGCCACCACAAGAGCCTTTCCCCTCCCTTATACGCTCTACCTGATTGTAAACACCTATATAGCTCACCGTCCACTTTGAAAAGCGTTCGGCGCGGCCTTAGAAACCGCAAATAATGAAAATTCACGGTTATACTTCATATTTCATTACGCTATTCTAACAATTTATCTCTTTTTTAACATTTCACATCAACTTCTTTGTGTCACGATCATAAAATAACGTTAACTTTAGATCTATAGAAAACATAACAAGCAAGGATCTAAACTCATCTCCTTTTATGGTTATCATTCAAGATGAGATGGTAAGAAAAGTGATCTAGCGCCATCTATTGTTAAAAACATTACAATGAGAGGTGATCATCGATATTTTTTTCCTTTTTCAATTGATTCATTAATATGAATAAACAGGACTACCCTTTCTTATCCACGGGAGGGGGAGTGCCCCTTATATAGAGGAAGAGCATGAAAAAGTAGCAATTATTTATTCTAAAAATGTATTTTGCTTCAAGTTCACATATATTTTTCTGCCTTCACTGTGCCGTCGAGAGTAATTTCGTGTATGACGGAATAATTTTCGCCCTCCTTTCGAGCAATCCTAGATTTATTCTAGACCCCTACCCCCCCCCCCCCTTCGTTTAAAAATGCGTCGAATTTAGGCTCGAATTTGCAAAGTCATAGTAATAATCTATGCACATGGCGCTCACTCAATTCTTATTTAGACATTATGCAATTAAATTTATTGTTTTCACTCTGACAGGGAGCTCGCAACTGGCGCAGCGAGCTGACGACTGATGTCAGCTACCCCACCCCTCTTTTTTTGCACTAAACCCTCATGCAGGGGCGGCTGAACGACTTCCAAAGTGGGGGGGGGCACCAAGAAAAGGGGGCACTTTCTGTAGAAAAGGAGCACCTACAAAGGGAAATCTCACAGCGAAAATATACCATTTTTATATACCCCTACACTATCAGGGATGATTTCAATATTTGTTTCACTTTATACACCATACAAGATATTGCATAAGCATCATACNTGCTCTTATTCACGTGAAATTAGGGGCGCGTTTAATGATGAGAGGAAAAGGGGACACTTATCAGAAAAGAAAAGGAGCATGTGTCAAAGTTCAGAGAGTAATTATAGGAAGTGAACATGGGGCACTTCTTACATTTCATAATAAGGCACTCACCAGGGATGAAAAAGTCAGTCATGAGAATGGGAAATGGGCATTTGTCGACGGAAAAGAGGCCCCCATCAGATTTTGATAGGGGTATTTATAAGAGGTGAAAATGGCATTTATGAAAAAGGGATAGGTCCCGTATTAAAAAAGGGAAAGTGGCATGTTTCATTGTTAAAATGGAAATTATCAGAGGTGAAAAGAGGCACTTATCGCACCTGAAATTGGGCAACGACCAAATATGAAAAGGGCCACTTATGTGAATGAAAAAGGGGCACTTATTATAAAGGAAAATATGCATTTGTTGAAAGAAACTTGCACCGATCAGATTCTAAAGGGGCATTTATGAAGAGGGCACTTATCTGAAGTGAAAATGAGTAAGTTCTCGTACCTGAAAAGGGTCATTTACTAGAGAGGAAAAGAGGAATTTATGAGAAGGTATTTTTTTAATGGGGGCACTTTTCATTAGGAAACGGGGCACTTATTTATTAGAAAGGTAAAGGGGCAAATGTGAAAATCTAAGGTGCGCTTACCCGAGTTAGAATGGGGATAGTCATAAAAAGGGGAAGGGTTAATTCCCACAAAGGTAAAAGGGCACTTGTCACAGTAAAAGATGCACCTCTCACATTTAAATGGGGCAATTATCAAAGGTGAAGGGCCACTTATCAAAAGTTTAAAAGGGCACCTCTCGTACCAGAATGAGGGGCACTTACTATAGAGATTAAAAAGGGGACTTATGAGAATGGAAAATGGCCACTTTTTGCAAAGGAAAATGGGAACTTGTCGAAGGAAAAGGGGCACGTGTGAAAATAAAAGGGCACTTGTCGGGTGCTTGAAAAAGTGGGGGGGGGGGCACTGTGCCCCCTCTGCCCTGATGACTGCCTCCCCCGAAGCTCTTTCAGTAGATGTCAGTCAGAGGATCCATGCATCCTCAACCCTATATGATCCAAACCTTGCATGCCTGGAACCCATTTTTAAACTTCCCATCCGAGTTGATATGGCG
>BEXV01000026.1:529431-552874 GCA_003118195.1 Hemicentrotus pulcherrimus | reverse complement strand
ACTTGGGCATTAAGGAGTTAAGTCTATGTTTCACTAGCCATTGACTTCAATGGGGTGTTGGGTGGAGTTACGTCTTTGTGTCACTGAACCCTCGATACTACACTATGATATTGTCTGTTGAGGCCAGAAGGGTGTTAACGCTGTGTTCAAGATTTAACGTCCTTTGGGCTCTGAAAAGATGGGACAAAGACCCAATGCCCTTCCAAAGAGCTTTAAAGATGATTGCACTTGCTTTAGCTCTCGCAACTGTAACAAGCACACAGTGCACTTCAGGGAAATTAAACCCTCTTTTTTTAAACCCAAGTCAAGTGTGGCTAATGCAGATGAGTGCCCAGCCAAACAATTCGGAGGAACTTGAACCCAGCACCATGTGATCGACTGTCTGATGACTTACCACTAGACCTCTAAACCCACAAGACCTTGATACTTTGATTGTACATGCCCGTGTTTCTTTTACTACGTTTGATTCACTTTTGTACTGTTCATCTACATGGCATTCAATTTCAAGCCTCATATACAAAAATATGCTGTCCAAATTTTCTACTTATAGACTCAGTAAGCAGTGTAAAATCATCACATTTTCTAAATCTGTATGAAGAAGGACTTTAAACGTAATCAGAAGAGTAAAACTTCTATTACATCACAATGTCTAAACAGACAATCCTTTCTTCATGCTCAGAATTGTTTGAGACATCTTTTGAATATTAAAAAAGAAGAAAATGCAGACTGTCGACTATTAAGCGGAGATATAGATGGATTTATCCTCACTACTTACCATGCATCTAAGAGGAGTGAGAGAGCAGCTAAGACACCACACCATGAAGAATTCACCATCTCAACCCAAAGATCTTTCAGGTCTGTGGAAAGCAACAATATCACAGGTGGACCAATAGGTGTGACGTCCATTCAAGGCAGTGCATTAAAAGGACGTCGATCGTAGCAATCCACATAGTCGTCGTGCGAATCTAAAAGTCCCCAATATCACAGGTTAGACTTTTAGATTTGCGTGGACCAATAGGTGAGACGTCCATTCAAGGCAGTGCATTATAAGGACGTCGATCATAGCAATCCACATAGTCGTCGTGCGAATCTAAAAGTCCCTAATATCACAGGATAGACTTTTAGGTGACATCAACTGAGAGTACAAGAAGGTTTATATACGGTGAGTGAAAACCTTTAACTTGAAATGTTTTAATGAAGCTAAAGTGTATCTTGTTGAACTACACCATTTTATTCCATCTGAGACAATACTAATTTCAAATGGCATGCATCTCAAATCAATTTCAACCCAATCCTAATTGTGTAAATTTTCAAAAAGTTTAAAAAGCAAACAGTTCATTCTATCAATACAATACAATAGAAGAGCACTGCTAGATGATCAACTCATGGACATTATTACATTACTCTGTTTCATTTATTGCCCTCTTAGCTCCAAACAGATATTCTATAGCTTAGGGTCAGGTCTTGAGGGGAAAATTTCTTACACAAAAAGTTCAGGGAATGTTAAGATTTGCTTAGCATTTGATGTAGGTATGTATAACTTGCAATTTCCATGGACTCTTGCTCCAGTTATCTTGTGCTTAGGTTATCAAAAGGGGTTTCAAACCTTTATTGACTGTAGCTAGCACACTGTCTACACTCCTAGGCCTGTCATCATCTTCCTCCTCCTCCTCTTCTCGCTCATCCTCCTCTAGAACTGATCCTTGCTCCTTCCGCTTTCTTTCTCTTTCCTCCTTGTCCACTCTCTTCTCCTCCGACTCCAGCTCCAAGGTGACGACCGAGGAGACGCTCTTGGTCACGTCCAGGAGACATGCAAAGGATACGGACATGGCGTAGCCGTCTGGGATGGGAGGGGCATCTGTCTTTTCTAACATGTCCATTCTGAGGAGAGAAATATAATGTAGAGGTAAATGCGCTTAAAGTGACTCGGTAACATTGTTGAAGCTTGATGTCAAAACTGTATGAAATGTCACTTATTATATTCCCTCTACTGCACTAACCCTCTTACTTGCCAAAAACCCAGAACAATTTCTCAAACCACAAAGATATTTATGATTTTCTTTGAAGGCGTCACTGTGCGACACCCTCTTACAGTCAATTCTCCTAACCATTTTTGAATTTTCCTAACCGTTTTCCATGAAAACAAGACATAAGACAGGCTTTAAAAAATCTTTCAACACTTAAATGTCTGGAATGGTATATAGAGCCCATTCATTGATTTGTGACGATTTACAGTCACTTTATGCTATTGGCACAAAGGTTCGTACGAACATTATTTCTTACGAATCTCCGTTTTTCCATTGTCTTCCTGAATTTCCATTGTCTGAAAATCCTTCGTAATGGCATTTGTGACCAAGGCTTCAAATGTAATTAAATTGTACAAACAAAGTTGGGAGAATTGGGGAATAGATGAGATCAGTTTTATCCAATCTAAATCATTAATAATAGTCTGTTTTCACTCAAATTTAAAGGTTATCATTTATTGCACATTTAGCATTAAAGTCACTACCTCAGCATCATTTTCTCTCATCTGAACAATGTAAGCAAGTCCCTTTAAACTCAGTGAGCGCTCTAGTTAACTTGGGATTTATTTTCCATTAATGATGATGTGAACTGACCTTAAAGATGACTCCTTTTTAGATTGTGGAACTAGGAGTCTCGTTGTATAAAACAAATGATGCATGTTTTCATTCATTAATCATAAGACCTATCAACTCTCATTGAGACTGTAAATCGCCCATCACACTCGACCTAGCTGCTTGGTATGAAAGATGCACACATCTTTCTCAACTCCAAGTTACATAATGAACTCATGCACATGCTCAAAAAGCAGGGTACCCTTTACAAATATAGTCCACATTTTCTTTCCATTACCTTTCTTAGAAAATGGCAGTGCACTTTGGATAGAATGACTATAACTAGAAAACTTGGAATAGCATACCACATAATTTAAGCCAAACTTTTTTTGAATGATGATTATTGGACAATATCACAGACCACTTACATTAAAGCCTTTGACGTGCCTAATGTTGCTACAGGAATGAGTGGTATCCAAACCCCCTTGTATGTGAAAGCAGCTTGGGGATGTATACTAGCTGCAGGTGAGCTTCCAGTACTGCTCTGAGATGTGCTACCAGTCTCCTTTGTTGACTTGTCAGCTATTCAAATAAAAAAAATATCATAATTACGACACAAACATGAATTGGTCCACAGAAATCAACAAGGAAGCCACATAATCAAATCCTGGCAAATTTTAGACAAAATCATCAATCTGTTTAAATACTGCATCACTAGCTTGCAATTCATTTTGATTCTCACAAAATCAACTTGTCTTAAGAATATGTAAGACACCTAATAAAGTTATGAATTACACAATGCAATAATTATCAATCAACTTTGAGCGATCATAACACAGGTAAATATAACTGTAAATACAAATATAATACAACCGCAATAAGAAAAACTTGCAAGAGATGAATTGTTTATAATAGGTCCTGGCCAAATGTTATGAGTCAGGAGTTCAAAAACATTACATAGAAACACATGTTGATTTTACAACATGTACTCAGACTTCTTTGCTTTGTGAGATGCTGTGCCGATGAAAGAAGATTTGCGACTTACAAGAATTACTGTTTTGTCTCTCGGTGATAGGGTTAATGAAGAGGGACTGCGTGAAGACTCCCAGGGCATTCACTATGTTGGCAAAGATCTTGGTGGAATGAGGTTTCATATCGTAAGATTGGCAGAACATTCTGTGAAAAGAAATAAATGATAGGGCATGGATACACAGTGTTACAGAGCACTGGCAGTAGGACATCAATATTTCAATGTATACAGTGTAGATTGAGTTCCTATCTGTCATAGCCTATATGACTCTCCAAAAGTCAAAGAGAGGGATTTTCAAGTATTGCAAGTAGCACATCCTCTTTTCAATTAATTTCCACACATATCTCCGAAAACATTTTACTCCCTTTTTTGTACCACCATTACTAATGCACTTCTAAATTGCAGTTTGAATATCATTTTTATTTGAAAAGAGATTGATGAACATGAATCAAAGGATATGAATACATGAATGTTTTAATGCCTTGCACTGCATACTAAATAACACATTTGCAAGAGTCAGTAAGAAACAATACTACATGTATTGTAATATAACAGGTTAGGAAAAGCCAAACAAACAATATTAGACAGTTTGTGATGAAACGTATTCAAAACCTAGAATTCATCGAAAAGCTGTTTCTTGAGCATAAAACTGACTGTCACAATGTGACTGGAATTTCTTTCATTCTAAACTCTCCTGAGTCCTGATCCTGTCAAGTTGTTTAGGCAGAGAATGCAATAGACAGGTGCTAGCTGAATGGATGTGTTTTGCGCTGCATAAATTGTCTGCATCTCCAAAGTTGGTAAATTTACCTTAGTGTGGCCTACAGTATGGAGAGAGACAAGTTTATTACACAAGGGAAAGAGTTTGATTTGGAGGGGAATTAATCTATAGCATATGTTGATGGGTGTGTGCGTGAAGCTAGAGATGAACGAGCGGCAGCAAGGAGTGCCGAGGCTGAAGCAATAGCTCAACAGATTAGACTAGAGGAACTAAGGAAAACTAATGGGACGGGACCTAGTTCACTGTCGGGGCACCCACGTAGTAGGCCCAGTATTCCTTCTCTCCCAGTTTTTTCAAGAAGGATGATATCAAGGTTATTTATCTAGGTTTGAGAGACATGCCGTAATTGTAGGGTGGTATAAATCAGATTGGGCATTTGCAATTTGTGATTTGATGTCGGGTAAGGCTTTGGATATTATTTCAAGGCTTACAGTTTCCCAGGTTAAGGAGTATGACATAGTTAAATCCTCACTTCTAAAAGGATATAATCTTACGGAAGAAGGGTATAGGACTAAGTTTAGGTATGCTAAACTCCATCAGGGGAAAACCTACGTTCAATATGCCCATAGAATTGGGAAATACTTAGATCAATGGATTGATCTTAGCTCTTATGATGACAGTGTTGAAGGTCTGTAGAGCCTGCTCATCCAGGACCAAATATTTAACACAAGCAGTAAGGAATTACTAATGTCCATTAAGGAACATCATCCTGGAAACCTTACAGAAGTATTAACTCTAGCTGATCAATATCATGATGCTCACACAGATTTGAGGGTAAGAAGGCGGAAAGCCCAGCAGTCCATTTCTAACAGTTCTAATAATACTAAGAGTCCAAACAGTTCTACTAGTGCAAGTAGTGATAAAAGATCAAGTAGGTCTGAGAATCCAACCAACTCTTTTGAACAAGAAAATGTTACACTTGTAATAAATTTGGACATCTTTCTTTCAATTGCCAAGTGTAAAGAAAGGTCGACGTGAGATGGGATCAAGTCTCGTCAAAGGCAGGTCAGCAGATGTAACATCAGCCAGACATGATGCTGCAGCAGGACCTAAGGGTACCAGATACCAGGATAGTTGATTTCAAGTAAAGCAGAAACAGAATTTTTAAAAATAATTATTATTGATCTTTGTAAATTCCATTCAATTTTTTTTCCTTGTATAGAATGAGAAAATCACTCTAAAACTTTTTCTGAAATTATATAAATTTCTAGAAGGAAGGGGAGATATGTCGAAATGTGACTGGAATTTCTTTCATTCTAAACTCTCCTGACCCTGTCGAGTTGTTAAGGCAGAGAATGTAATAGACAGGTGCTAGCTGAATGGATGTGTTTGGCGGCGATTTAGGCAGTAACTAGGCCTAGGTCAACTAACTGGGGTTCTCTAGTATAGCAGGTGTCTGTCTTTGTCTGTGTTTGTGGAAAGGATGAGGAGAATGTTGTTAGGACAGTTTTGTATAGAGGACTCAGTAAAAGGAATTTTGATGGACAGTTTTGGCATGAGAGGAATATGAAGAATGTTAAGGAGGTTACTATCGAGAGAGCCAAAGTGAGTTGGAGATTTAGGGCAGTTTAGTCAGATTGCTTATGAGATCTTTAGAGGATCAGACCTATCTGAACTTGGTCTGATCTTGGAGTGAATGAGGGGTGTTGGCCACAAAGGTGAATGTTACAGCCACAGGCTATATGCATGCTGATGCTGTCAAAGCAAACTTTCCTTATATTATGGGACCAGGCCTTCCGTGGTAGAAGCCTCATCAGCCTCAGCCTCATCTTGACTCATTGTTTGGACATCTAAACTGGACGAGCTGGACTCGTAGCCATAACCCTATGCACACATCAATGGACATGTGCTCTTAGTCGACACGCTCAGGCAAAGTCATCGTATCACGTCGTCAAGTCAACGCCCGTTGCGGTCGTATATCGGTCAGGTTGGACAGACTTGGCAGTTCATGCACCGCAGCACCGGGTTACTTCGTACACCGGAGACTTTGTTTCGCCTACTCAGAAACAGGAAGAGGTTGTATTTACGAACTCTAAATCAGGAGTCTCTAACCCAACAGTTTACTTGTATATACAAAGACCGGGCTAGAGTCAGTGGATTATCGCTGGTAATATCTATTTTCTTTGGGAAATATTGAATGTTGCAACCTGGAAGTATTGATTGACATATATTTTGATATGATCGTGTACAGATAAAATGATATATACAATGACATGATATACTCTTATTTCATATTGAATGCAAATCATTTCATTTTTTCATTTATTTACATGCACACTACTATTGAGAAGATGGCTCTTAATTAAATCTATGTACACTATATTTTACTCTTTAAGTTGCTTGATTATTTTCTTGTGATACGTACTCATTTCATCAGAACCTAATGTATCGTCAGACTATAGTAATTAACAGTACTTAAATCTGACACAGACTAAATCTACTTCTTATTCTTCTCACCGTAACAGCTTTGATTGTGAACAGATCTTGTGTAAGACTTCTAATGCCATGACTCTCTGCCACAGTGGTTTATCTCCTTCCATGAACTTCACCAATAGCGACAGAAAAATCTCACATTCTGTCATCTGCAGAAACAAAAATAGGAAAAGGATCAGTGCTCAATGCATTAGTAATGAGATCACATTAGTAACAAGATTAATTAATAAATGCACCACTCTGTCGAAAGCATATTCCTGATTGTGCTATAAAGCACATTTCAATAAGCTTTTATCATTTTCCCAAGTTACATAAACCATGATGACATTAAAAAAAAGAGATGAAACTATTTTTAAAGTACAATCAAAACCAACTACATGTATTTAGGACTTAAGCATCCTACCCAGTTTACTATCCCTTTATTACGAATACGAATGCGCAATTTTTACCCCCCTGACATAATCTCTTTGAAGTGAATTTGTTTGGGGATGAATTACCCAAATCCTTTCTTGGGGGAAGTGACACTGCAAGGAAATTACGAGATATTTGGTATGTTGGGTTTGTTATCCCTTTTCCATTTGGATGGGCATCAGGATTTGGTCATTTAATTCCAATATGGGAAGACCTAAGAAATCTTTGAAGACTAGGGGTGTGAAATCCTGGTGCCTTGGGCGATTTGCACAAACAAATTGACAATCATGATCTATAGTTGATTATTCTTCGACACAAAATGACCTTGAATAAATGGCAAGTTCAAGAAATAATTAATGTAATAATAACGTTCATACTGTATGTAAGAAGGAGGGCAAGATTGGATCTTGCTTTAGTCTATTGTTTGCAACCATTGAAAGACAATTGTTTGTAATGTCACAAAGTACAGTTGTACATGTAATTATTGTTGGAAACAAAACCAGAGTATTAATTTACATTGAAAGCTTATCATAATGCGTACTGTTGACAACTGTAACTTTTTGTTGTCGTTGCTGTTGAATCAATAGGGCTTAAATTCACTGAATTCGGTTCTCACCCTCACTGTCATATCACCAGAGGCAAGACAATGGAAAACACTACTGGAAACTGACATGCATATTGAGACCTTTATTTTCTCTGTTCAGTGGAATGCTAATCAGTTCATTAAATTGTTTTTTTCATATAAAATTTTCATAAAAATCTTGGTCTAGTAGATTTCCATGTTGAATATCCTAGGAATTTGTGTTTATTTCATGTGCATAGCATGGCAAGACAGGAAGGAATAAGACTGTGTGCAGGAAATGAATATTTGGAAGATACAAGGGACCTCGACTTCCTTGTAGAGGTTTATGGTAGACACATATAAAAAAAATTCAGGACAGGTGGCAAGTGAAAATCTCAAAAATTGAAAATATGCAATGAATGGTTATCTCTTCATCAAGGGAAATTCTGACAATTGCAGTGTTCATATTTGATGAAGTTCTTACATTTTTCTATTTAATAATGATAATGAAATATCAGTTTGTATTAGACTTTCCCTTTCCCAAAATTCAGCAACCAAAAGAGAAAGAAAAACACACAAACGAAACTCGGGATGATGCTTTGGGCATTTGAATGAAGCAACACAGAAACATTTTTTTCTTCAAACATATCCAATCAATAATAATTAAAAATACCAAAATATCAACAGTACTAAACCATGAACTTACGAGAAGAGAGTAGTACTTATTAATGACGACCGACACCACTCGGAGTAGCCTGAGACTCATGTGAAAGGTGGGTTTCTCTGGTGGGTTGACTGGAGCCGAGGGGGCTGACATCCCCTGACGATGCTTCAAGCTGGGGGAGAAGAGCTTGATGAGGAGGGGGCATACTCGCTCCTTCAGGAGGAAACTAAACTCAGTGTGCTGTTGATTTGGTAGGGGAGGGGGAGGGGATTAGAGGAAATAAGACATCTTGAATACAATTCTATTAAAATACTGAATTAAGTTTTAGTTGGGCATCACCACCATCGTCATCATCACACATCAATCATCATAATCCTTATCATTATCATTTTCATTATCACTATTCTTATCAATATAATTATAGAAATTATCAGAACCTGGTGCTATAAAATCAAAGACCAGCTTTAAACGAAGACACACTGATGGTTTTTGTTTTCCACTAATAAGCATGAAATGCAACAAAAAAATTAAAATGAGCAGAAAGCTGAAATCAACCATTATAAATGGGAACTTACAGGTGCAATATCAATATTCACTGTAAATAATGTGCTGCATTACGGTTGCCAGCCATACCATCTAAGTGAAAAGGCTAGTCCCCTTGTATGTTTTCAATTATCCAAGATGCCTAATGGGAAAGCGTATCCATTAGGACAGACTATATTAGCACTCAATATGGAAAGCTGTGCAAATCGGATAATGCTCTGTCCCTATGGTGACGTTTAACAATTCCGATAAGCACCTGGTATCGTAGAGATACCATGAAAGATTAGTCGTGATCAGGTGCATTATATCATGTTTACAGCTTGCACCTGGGTTAATCCAATTCTCTAATTGGATAACACATGATGAGCTTCTGTAATTATGACCCACACTACTTGATCTGACATTTCATTCGACATATCCACAGTGCTGGTACAACTTTACGCTGCATCATGCATAAAGATCTGTACTGGAAAGCGCTTTATAAGATGAAATTATTCAAGATTATTCTGCTTTAATACAAGGCTGGGAAAAAGGCTGACACCACATGACCATGCAGCAAAAGTTCTGATTAAAAAGTGATAATGCACGGCCATGATGTGTGTAAGCGTATCTTTGACGCTTAAAAAGTAGAGACGCAATGATATGCACATACATTTAATGTCAATGTGATGGTTATTTCACCTGACTGCTAAGAAAGCATAAATGCTTGTAAGTAAAGCAACCAGACGGCCGATGGCTTTAGGTCCTCTCCGAGGGACCTGGTAGTGAGGATTAATGCCTTACCAAGGGCACTAGCGCATCGCCTTGTTTTCGAACCCTGGTCACCTGATTACGAGACAACTGCTCTACCGACTGAGCTATGGCGCCTCCTCATGTAGTTTCATATGGCAAAGACATTTATGTGCTCATTCAACTGTTTGACTGCGCACTTAATGATGTTATTAAAGATTCATGGTTAATGATTTATGTTTGCGAGTCCATTAGTGAATAAACATTGCACTCTGTTAAGTCTCAATTAATGAACTCGACAAGTCATGTCCGTTATCCGACTGTCACTTAACCTGCGTGTGCAGTGCATATTCACTAATGCACTCGCGGACACAAATTATTTGTACACTACTGTACTATGAATTTACTATTTCTTACCCTAAGGAACACCTGCGGGAAGCTGTTGAGAACAGACTCAAGAAGCTCTAATCCAAACTTCTTGGTCATCGTAGTCATACCCTGCAACCAACATGGTGGGTCCCCATTTACTAGATTGCACAGATCCTGTTGCAAGAAGATAGAACAAACCATTTTTGGTTAATCTTGAACAATGTATGATTTTGTTTTCCCTTTCATGATTGGTGAATGCAGAAGGCCATCAAATATGTTGACTGTAAGATAAAAAAATTGTCTAGTATGTAGATAAATATTCCATTCATGTGGTGTCTCCCAGTTTACAAACTTGTATTACAAACATTTTGTTTGTGTACGGAGGTTTTCAATCACAATGCCTCAGAATTTGTCATCTTGATACAAACAAATATTCCTTGATAAATTGGAAATTTATTATAAACTTAAAAAAGAAAGACCACCATGGCCCACACAATTTCATATCATTCAATACATGTATGCATCTGTAAATTTATGCTATCTAATCGCAAAGAATAAGTATTTAAAGATTATTTATTGTGTGAGGTGCAGTTCAAACCTGGAACAGCATGTAGGCATCCTTGGCACAAGGTCTGAGTGATTTAGGGGCTTCTCGGTTGCCCAAACTAATCTTGAGTTGTTCTTCATCCACAGCAACCTCTGAACCATCTGAAACAGAACAAAATCATGTCAATTTTGAAAGAGAGAACTTTCTGTATTCTGTTGGAACACACCCGCATTAGCTTCATCTTCTGCAGGGACCCTCTCAAAGACAATATAAATCCATTGCAGTAAGACAAGAGATATTTTCAACTCCTAACCTTGACCAACTAACCATTTTGGTTCCTTATGGTCTTACCTGCATTAGCTTCATCTTCTGCAAGGACCCTCTCAAAGACAATAGCAGTCCCTTGCAGTTAAACTACAGATTTTTTCCACTTGTAACCCTTGACCAACTAACCAGTATGGTTCCCAATGGTCTTGCCTGCATTAGCTTCATTTCCTTCAAGAACTTCTCTCAAAGACATTAGAAATGCCTTGCAGTAAAACTAGAGATTCTTTCAACTTGTAACCCTTGACCAACTAACCAGTATGGTTCCTTATGGCCTTACCCGCACTAGCTACATCATCTTCAATAACTCTCTCAAAGACAATAGAAATCCCTTGCAGTAAAACTACAGATTCTTTCCACTTGTAACCCTTGACCAACTAACCAGTATGGTTCCCAATGGTCTTACCTGCATTAGCTTCATCTTCTGCAAGGACCCTCTCAAAGACGATAGATATCACTTGCTGGACAATGGCAGAAGCTGTGTTACTTGTCGTGTTGTCCTTTGAGAAGTGAAGGCGAAAGCAAACCACAACAGCCTGAGGGATAGAAGGATAGGAAAGTACTCCATCATTGCATTTGGACATTTTTTCAGACACAGACTTTTAACTAGCCAGTAATATCCTTCAATTTCCTCATGAACCAATTACTAGTATGTAGTAGTAGATTGCATACTTGTACACATGTCTACTAAATTGTCATGCCCTTTCCAGTATGCTTACATTACATTCAATAAAGAAGAAGACCTGTCAGAAATTTGTGAAGAACATTTTTGTTTAATGAATTTTGTTACACTCTATCTTATGAAACAAAATGTATTGGTATGCAAATCAACATGTACTGCACATTTTAAATGTTTATTCCTGGGCTTACTGTTGCTTACAGGTAAGCATGATTCAAACATAATAAAACTGATATCATGATCGTCATACAGTGTATGTCTTCTTTAAAAAAAATCCATGTCTCATACATACATATACTTTACAAACATAAATAAATTCATAAATACATATATATATATATATATATTTCTATTGCTACCCTGAGCTGTGCATAACATAAATGTACTCTTTTGAACTGATGGAAGATAAATATGGCAGTAAACATCTCCCCTTGTACACAGGCATGATTATGTAATTTTAATTACACCCTAATTTGGAAATCCCATTAAAGTGATTTGAGCTCTGGTGGCCTTGCTATTGCTTATTCAGTTGTAACAACATGACTGTGCAAGTGAGGAAATTAAAGGAACCGCAAACAAACTTTTTTTTCCAACAACAATGTGTGCTTGTGATACACAAGTTTTGTAAAAAATAGGAACATAGAACTTGTGAGAAATAAACAATATTCTTTGTTTGTGCACATCTGTTTTAATTATGTATTAAAGACAGGCCAAAATGAACATGGAGTGTACAACTACGAAGTAACAAGACAAAAATACTTGTATATTTTATTTAGAAGTGAAAGTAAACATCTGTAACTCCTGAAGCAATGTGCCACATTGATCTTGTATATATAGAAAAATTTGAAATGTCTTATCAGATGTATCATGATGTATACATATATCCTGACATTTCAATACCCTTCATCTAAAGAAAAACTGTTTTGCTATTAAATGAGACTACGTTGTTCATGTTTTACAAGTACAGATGTGCACCATATGCTGGGTATAACATTCACAAGTAACACTGTAAATTGATTCTGATCAGCAGGCCAGTGTTCTACACATGAAAACGCATGTACCAGGTTCTTATATGAACCTATATGTGCATGCATTATGCATGTAGCAAGAGCATATACATGTACGTCTCAAGCTCAACCTCGCTTTTCCATTCATAAATATTTCATCCATCTATATCAATAGATGGGTTTTCTTCATCATGGGCATAATTTCCTAGGCCATCATCCATTAATCTGATGAATATAAATTTATTATTAATCTTGATCAATATGTCGAGGGACATCTTCAGCAAGGAACTAAGATCTGCTAATGGCTTTGCAATTACACGCCTACATGTAGTGCACACATAATTAATTTACAGTTAAATATGTAGTATAGAAGAGCCCTGGGTTCTCTTAATCATCGGCACGATTTCCTAGGCCATCATCCATAAATCTGATGTATATTTATTATGAATCAAGATCAATAAGTCGACGGACGTCTTCAACAAAGAACCAAGATCTGCTAGTGCTAATGGCTTTGCAATTTATACAAGCCTAGTGCACAAATAATTAATTTACACTTAAATCTGTAGTAGCTAGAGCCCTGGGTTCTCTTTATCGTAGGCATACTTTCCTAGTCCATCATCCATAAATCTGGTGAATATTTATTCTTAATCTAGATCAATATGTCGAGGGATGTCCTTAGTGAAGAAACAATAACTAATGGCTTTGCAATTACAAGCCAAGTGCAAACAAAAATAATTTACAGTTACATGTAAATCTGTAGTAGAGAGCCCTGGGCTCAAAAGGTGTCGTGAGATAGAGGTGTCGTGGTCGACTGGATATGTCAACGGACCTTGAATCACAAGGTCTGCGTTACAAGACCAGCCGCAGCAATAATGTCCTTTGGCAAGGCATTGATCTGCATATGCCACACTCAACCCAGGTGAGGTAAATGGGCACCTGGTAGGATTATTCCTTGAAATGTACTGTGCGCTGATAACGGCTGACGGAGCTAAAGCTAGGGTAATAATTTCAAAAGCTCTTTGGAAGCGCATAGAGATGTTATACAATGTGATATGCATTATACAAGAACCAAATATTATTATTATTTATCATGGTCTTAATTTCCTACACAATCATCCATAGATCTAAAGAATATTTATTGGACACAATTTCCACATGCAAAGAAAAGGAAAGCTACACATGCGAATATCATGTGCATGTAGGGTCTCATAATGCCCACATTTGATCAATCAAAAGGCAAAATCTACTAAATGCTACATGTACAAAAATGTATATCAATGGGGTTTTTTTTAATCAGATTTTAAAAAACTGCATGTGCATGGTGTATTGAGTACCTGACATCTCTTCCCATTTTTTAGATGTCAATAAAATGAAAACAAAATATAATCATCAAGTCATACAGAAAACATATACCAGTATTGTTTTCTATGCATGAATGCCTTTTCTAGGAAATGATAAATGACATCTAGCTTACATGTAGTCCAAATCAATTCACTTTGTTATTCATAAATATAGTACACATTTATGTGGCCTCAATATGTAGTTATTTAGTCAATCTGGCAAAGGAATGATCCCAGTTTGACAGTCCTTATAGCAATAGTAATCAGGCAAAACCAATTAAGCAACCTTTTTTTGCCCTCCTATTGCGTGATTGGAGATGGTAGTGTCATAATAATGTGCTCTCTCTCTCCCCTCATTAAAGTTGTAGAATATTCAGATTCAAGCCTTTTCCATTCAGATTGCTTTTCCACAGGAAACTACATGTACAGGGTGCTTTGATATGTATGTGGCAATAGATAGCAAATTCATACTACCCAATATCATCCAACATGAGGAACTCCTATGCACAACAAATGTATTTATGATGGCTTTGGGGTACAAAGGTCAGTGTTTGTTATCATTATTACATAAAAACTACCTTAAACTATACACACCTGTAAGTATTATAACATACCTGTACCTGATCATTTTTAAATTTGTTTTTTGTTTTCTCATAAGGATTCTTTATATGTCTGCTAATTTATCTAGCCAATCATAATATAATTAATATGCATCGAACCGTAACAAAATTCATCTCCAGCTGAATAAACTTGATTGATTTTGTTAATGATTTCTGTGCAGGTATACACGCACGGTAATGTACAATGTACTTGTCATTATTAAACCTAGGGGAACAAATTAAATAACAAAATATATTTTGTGAATTTCATGTTATTTTAGTGGGTGCAAAATCAATAGGCATGAAATTATTTTTAGATTTGTCTATGCATATTGAATTGGTTCTCTAGGTAATGAAAACCCCTCAGATATTTTAAAGACCTACTCAGCACATAAACTAAACGCAGGGCTCGACACTACCAAATGCCCAGGACACATGAACACTCAAAATATAAGTCCTGGGGGTGTTTCACATAGATTCTAAGTCAAACTTAACTCTAAGTTCGACTTAAATATTATGGAGCACCGTTTGTAGGCTTATCATGAAATATATTCAAAAACGAAAATTCAAGTAGTTTTAGACTTTTCATAAATTCCACATCAAGAACATGAAATCTCCTTGATAATAGAAAATATGAATGAATTGAATCAACATTTTATGCCTCTAAAAATAACTTTTACAAAATATTTTCAAAGATGAAAACGGCTTTCCATAATTGTAAAGTCCAACTTAGAGTTAAGTTCGACTTAGGATCTTTGTGAAACACCCCCCCCAGATCCCCAAATTATGATGTTTTTTAACACAGAGCTCATACATACATACGTACAGACTGTAAAAAGTTGAATCTGGACCCCCAAAAAAAGTTAGTGTGGAGCCCTGCTAAATATAGAAACTAGATGGATGTTCGACTGCACGCAGTCGACAATGATGCCTCTGTCATAGAGCAATTTTATAAAACCAGAAGTGAAGCAATTTTTCAAATTCTAGTTTGATTGTAATTCATTAACAGGTTATCAGAATACCGTGATTACAAGCTATTTATTATAAACATGTATATACATGTATGACCCTTTGAGCTTTGACCTTATGCCCCTAACATATAATCAGTTAATTGGCTGTGCAAGATACATACATCTCTCAAGTTTCATAGTAATCTATGCATCAGTTTTAATGATGTGATCACAAGCTATTTTTGCATACATGAGCCCTGTGACCTTTGATCTTGTGACCCCCAAATCTAATCCGTTCATTAGCTCTTCAAGATATGTACATGACCTAAGTCTGGCAGGAATCCATCCATCTGTTATTGAGATTTACGCAATCACAAGCTATTTTTGCATACATAATGAGCCCAAGACTTTTGACCTTTGACCTCATGACCCCAAAATCTAATCAGTTCATTAGTTCTGCCAGATACATACATGACCCATGTTTGGCAGGATTCCATCCATCGGTTCTTGAGATAACGCGATCACGAGCTATTTTCGCATATATAATGAGCCATGTGACCTTTGACCTTAGACCTTGTGACCTCAAATCTAATCAGTTCATTAGCTCTGCCAGATACATACATGACCCAAGTTTGGCAAGAATCCATTCATCGGTTCTTGAGATTACGCGATAACGAGAACGGGACGTACAGTGTACGGACGTACGGACGGACGGACGGACGGACAACCCGAAAACATAATGCCTCCTGCTACTTCGTAACGGAGGCATAAAAATGGAATGTTCTTGCAGGTGATAATTATTGGTTCCCTCTAGTTTTGAAAGATTGTCAACAAAGGATATCAATGTAAAAGTCACATGCAGACTACATAAATAAAAAGTCTGAATCAAAATTGATATCACTCCAACTAAAAAAGAAAGACAACGTCTGCTGGGAGCTAGCAGGGCATTAAATTTATAGCTTTGTAACAGTAGGATTTAATACTCTTAAACTCTCAGCAGATGATAACTATATCATATCATATACATTTGTACATGTAAGATATAATATTCATAAATTCATAAATATAGCACTCACTGTATGACTAAATTTTCTGTCTGTCATATCGAACGAGGTCAACATATAATTAGCATTTTCATATTGTTTACATTTTATGCACTCAGTTTATATGTATCGCCTTACACAGCAAGGGAAATTGGCAATACCAGCAATAACACTGTCATAAACATCCTACACCTATCGGGCAAATATTCTTGACTGAAATTGATACTGATAGCAGATCCTCATTCATATTTCATCAAAATGAGCTCGACTATCGGTGTTTGCGTCACCAGGAAGGGCTCTAAGACGACGATCATCATCATCTTCTCGCGCCTGCCCGAGGATATAATGAGGTCTGATTGCAAAGTTGGATCAGTGCGTGCCTCCTAATCTCTTCATAATCATTAGCTCGAGATGCAAGATATCATGGGCAACATCGTAAAGGAATACATATAGAGCAGTCGGTTTCTATTACCCGCTACTTGAAAGGACAGACTGGAGTATAGGGTATTCAAGATCTCTGTAAAAACTGCCTTTCAAATGAAGTCACGTTGACTGTAGGGTATTTTGAAAATTTACCATCCTAATTTGCCCTCTGATGCATATTTCAGGAGGAAAATTGGTGTTGTTCTGGGCCCCGTTTCATAAGACTTGTTATCAGTAAACAAGTAACAATTACATGTACTGTTACATGTAGTAAGCTACTGTAATCGTGGCATATGATTGGCTGAGAGCAAATTCGTCACAGAAATTGAGCATTTGTTATTGATAACAGTTGTTGTGAAAAAGAGCCCTGAATTGACCACTGCAGCATGTTAAATAAAAGGCAAAGAGCCACAAAATAATACAGATATCTACAATGTACATGCAGACATGACTTGTTATAAATCTGGGATATCTTCTTACCTTTGCCAGAGATGGACCTCTGACGATGGTGTTGGTGGTGAGGATGACCAAGGTTGTCTGCAGTACCTTCAGATCCTCCATCCCGCACTCCATCAAACCCCATAGCATGCTTATCACATTGCCCGCAGCAGACTGTCAGAGGGAGATGGTGCACATAATGAATTATCATCAGGATTGAGAAATAAATTTGAAAATAAACATACAATATGTTGAGTTTGAGAAAAATGTCATAATAAATAAGTCATATTCAAATGGGTGCAATTTAAACTCTGAAAGTGTTAAAAAATGACACATTTAAAGCAGAAAAATACACAAATCATATGATGGAAAAAGATGGAAATCATCACAGAATCATGCAAAATTGTTTATCTTGACTTACACATTCTACTGGGAATTATGATTAATCGAATCGGTCTCAAATTCAACATCACGTTTCACACCAATCACAACCCAAAAAATGTTGCCTTTTTTAATGTGAATGACTATTTAAATGACAGTATTTGTAAATTCCTTCTTCTTATCCTCTCTCTCTTCTTATCTTCCTGTAACCGTCTTTACCTTTTGTTATCTTTATCTTTCCTCTGTCCTCTGTTGTTGTGAATGTATGTACTACAGTATGTTTTTTTTTTATATAAAATAGTTTTGTATCTTGTTTATGCTAAGTATTTATTTGGGGATCATTCTCATCAAGCCTATTTTGGCTTTCATGATTCCCCACTTTGTTTTGATGTTTTTTAAAAGAGAGTGAAATAAATAAATGAATTGAAATGTAATAGATTTTTTTTTCTATTTTCCTAAGTATTTCCCAGGTTATGTGCATTCACTTACATACTTTCATACACACAGGTGCATACCCTTCTGGCTCTCCACGAACAAGAAATCTAAAATCAGAAAAATCTTTCATTCTGATAACGCCTACAGCTGGAGTAGTGGTGTATTGCAATTTAAGCATTTATAGCCTAGTGCTATTTATAGACTTGTAACACCCAAGGACTAGCCTCCAATCTGATTACCCAGTCGCAATCAGGGGTTTGCTGGTAGTATTACCATTACAATCATGTTACAGTCCTTTACTAATGAAGGATATGGCCACAGGGGGCAATAATAGCTCACACTTTCTCACTCACTCCCCCATGATTGCAGTGTTGAGATCAAGAATTTTCATCTATAGTAAGTGTATGTGTCTACCATTTGGACACATCTCAAGATGTATTTCAATTTGCTAAGTACAAAATACAAGATCTTCATGGAGATGATACATGTACATTTAAATCCTGTAACTTCTGTAACTTGAAATTGCAACAATGCACTTTAAATTGCACATTAGGTGTGTATTACAGTTTCCAAAACTGGATCAATGCATGGGCTATTTAATCTTTAATTCTGCCATTAAAGGATGTACTGCATTAGGATCTGAAGCGTCTAAAATTCCATTTTAGGCTGTTTGTCTTATAAAGAGTCACAATTAATCTGGATTGATTACAAGTTCCCCAATCAATCTTAAACTGAAAATCTCCTCCATGTGTCTCTACATAGTACATAGTTATGATAATCAATTGAACTGTTTCATAAGATGGCCCCATGATAGTATACACAAGTACCCATAGAAAGATAGACCAGCAGAATGTAAACACTGCAAAAATACTCCAACATTTTGATGATTTAGGCTCAACATTCACAGGCCAAAATTTCACACCTTATGGTAGGACAGGTAGGGAAGTAATTTTACTTTTTATTTCAATCAACTAACATAATTTGATTTTTATCACCCTGGGAAGGAGGTGAATATGGTTTACAAAAGTCTGGTTGACATCTTAAATAACGTAGACTGCACCAGCAGCTTATTCAATTGAGGTGCCATATTNTGATAGTCGCGCGGTCTAAGGCGCCGGCTTCAATCCCCAATCTGCCTAGTGGATCCAGGTTCGATCCTGACTACGTCCAAAAAAAATTTTTTTTTTGTTTTTTTTTTGTTCTTTTTTTTAAAGGTCATAATCGGGGGTGCGGCCTATACAAGGGTGCGGCGTTATCACCGGCAAATACGGTACACAAGTACCCATAGATAGTTAGACCAGCAGAATGTTAACACTGCAAAAATATTCAACACTTTGATGATTTCAGCTCAATAATCATGGGCCAAAATTTCACACTTCATACTAACAAGTCGGGAAATGATTTTCATTTTAATTTCAATCAATTAACATAATTCGATCTCCCCGGGGAAGGAGGTGAATATGGTTTACAAAAGTCTGGTTGACATCTTAAATAACGTAGACTGCACCAGCAGCTTATTCAATTGAGGTGCCATATTTCAAACCAAAAACAAGAATCGACAAAGCCTGATATAATACAAACAACTAGTACCGGTAATATAAATGACATCAACATTAGTTGACACAAGCCACAAGGTAAACATTCCCTTCCCACGGACCATTTTCAATAATAATAATAAGAATCTCATAAAAGATCAATACTCACAGCTGATAAGGCCTCGTGCGTGATAAGACGCTGAACAGAGCCGAGACAGAGCTGAACAATCCTCAGATTTTTGGTGTCGCATCCGAGTAAGAACGGCTGCAGGACTTCTCCACTGTTCATGACCAGAGCTATTGTAGTTGAGGTATAAATAAATAATATTCTTGATTGATATCATGGAAACCTGCTTCTACATAATAATAATAATCATGATAATTACATTCATAGAGCGCTTTATACAGACGTTTCTCAGCGCACAGGGGGTACTGTCTAATATAGTATAATTATTCAACATGTTCAATACCTTAAAAGCAACATAAAGCTTTTAAGTTTCATATTCGATTATATTTGACATTGTTTTGAATTGCACTTGATAATTAATTCACCTGAGGATCAATGTACAAGCACCCAATGCTTTTTATTTGTTTGGATCATTATAAAAGCACACCCTCAATGTTAACAACAATTGGATGAAAGATCAACAGTGTCAATGTGTCATAGTTTACAATATCATACATGTACTGCACATCTAAGCAAACTTAAATGATATACACTGTACATCTCTTATACATACAGTACATTTCAATGTTTTCGTCAAATCAAATGGTATACATTTCAGTAAAATCATAAATGACACCCAAAGCTGAATGGAATGCATTTCATGTATATGTAGTTCCTTAATTTCAATACTGGAAGAAGAAAAAATTTGAAGTATGTTACAGTAATGTCATGTCACTGGTACCTTGGGTCAAAGTATCAAATTACTTTGACCTGCCAAATTCTCTTTGGGTACCGTATTTGCAGGCGGCACCCCCGATTTTGACATTACAATTTTTTGATCTCTTGCGGAGTGCGGACACATGTGTATTAGGGCTCGAAAACAGCGCCTTAGACCGCTCGGCTATCCTGACTCTAATGCCTACCCAGCAGTTTTCTCTGATGTATACATTGAAATGGATTGAAAATGGCGACTTCGTGTGCTGGATGCTTGGGCAGCTCCGTTAAACGGGCCCTTCGTTTACTTTTGCAATGCATTGGCACGAACTTAGATCAAGATCTATTGGCAGATATTGTTTCTGGAAGTTTATTTTCGTCTTTCAACAATGCAAGAAAAAAATTTCAGTAAGATGTGTGGAAATGTCCTATACCATAGTGGTATAGTTATTGTACCGTTCGTAGTCCCGTATGTGCAAATTTGTGCTGGTTTTGACTTACTCTTTTTTCTTTTTTTTACTCTTTCGCCGCAAAGGCCGCACCCCGACTTTTTAATTTTTTCTCTCCTGAAAATACTGCGGCGTTTACGCCGGCAAATACGGTACATGCTTTGCTTTGTTAACATGATATTGTAAGATCCAGACTGACAAAGGTGTGGTGTTTAAAGATTGCAGTCATTGAGCAAGCGCTTGAACAGACCCCTACAATGTACCTGAAATATGCACACATGTTCATGTACATACATCATGTACATTGTATGACAGCAAGAAAGTCAGGAGCATAAAAACAATTCATAATCTTAGCTCAGTCTATTGAGTCTATAACCCCATTGGTCCCAGGATAGAGTTTCGTGCTTACAGAAAACAGGGTACCTCAGAGTACAACGGAGGGGATTGAATTACTTCTCGCATTATTCATGTCATGTCCGCAATCGGCACATCGACTACCACCATCAATGTAAAATGATGGGAATTACAGGTAGGGGAGTTCTACTGCAGCTCCAACTTATCCAATTTGTTGTTTATACAGTGTACTTGCCTAGAGTTTTCTGCTTTTACATTATCCTAAATTTCTTTCTTGTTCTGCAAAGCGAGCTTTTGATTGCTTTGGCTCTGAACATCAACATACCTACATGTAGGTTACTATCATTGCTTTGTATAAAATCAATATCATCTTGCCTTCTCTGAACCACATCAAAGTAAAACACAAAAAAATTAACATAAAGCTGAAATAGAAGAAAATACAAATATGAATAAGAAATACAGAGAAATATAACATTACATGAAAACTACTACTACTACTACTACTTATAAACAACAGCAACAATAAAAATAAATACAATTCATCAATTATAATATTACCAGTAATAATAACAACAACAATAATAATAATACCAACAAAAAACAACAACAGCAATAAGTTTTGTTCTTCTTCATATATCTTGTTCTTCCTTGGTTTCCATTATAGTGTGTGCTGTGATTGAAATTTAAGCACCTAGACTTTTATTGACTGACCACAACCCATATTTTTTTTAAATCAATAAAACTACCGTAAATGAATAAAACTACCGTAAATCTCTGTGTAAATCTCTCACCGAAAAAAAATGAAAGTTGGGGGTGCGTCTTATACACTGATACAAAAAAATACCAAAAATAAAGTGTTGATTTATGCCCCTCCACCTGCACTGTGCCTGGCAATGTCTACCAGCTCAGTCATACAAGGTGTGTTGACTCATCATTTGGAAACTAGAACAACACTACATGTATGGCTGGATTTCTGTTAAGACTTAGAGGAAAATTTTGTCTGTCATTTTTAGTTTTAAAAACAACATTGTTAAGTATTTGTGACAAGTTCACAAGCACAAATTGGCGCCTTCAAGTGCACTTTGCAGTAAAATAAATGTCCTTCACCACATGCCTTTTTTAACACGGACCTGGCTTGCTGCCTACAGAGTCGGCACAAAAAAAAAAAGAAATAGGGGTGCGTCTTATACACGGAGATTTGGTACATGTACATTTAAAGTGTGTTACAATTCATAGTAGTTGAGAACATACAGGTACCTGTAGTTACGGTAGTCTCCTTTACTGTCTTAACGCTGACCTTTTTTTTCACATTTTTTTAAACTCCTGGAACACACTAAAGCCTTGTTTGCATACATGTATATGGTGCGGTAAACCGCCCCCATAAAGCTGCCACCTTTTTGTTTACCGCGGCTTTACCGTTTCATATCTGAACAAGCCTTTTGTCTGAATATTTCATAATTTATTTTACCATGGGCTTTGAAAAGGATACCAAGAAGTTGATTATAAGATTGGGTTAATTAAGCATACAGTAAACATTATTTCTAGGAAGTTTAAGGGCTTATTCCTGAAGAATTCTAGCATAAATCTTGGTGTATAAGACGCACTTATTGCCGCCTAAAAAAAAACTTATACACAGGTACACACACACACAAAAAAAAAATAACAATAATCAAGTTTCGATTTATGCCCCTTCACCTGGCACAGTAATCAGTGTGTTGACTCTCCACGCGGAAACTACATGTAGAGCAACACTCAAATTTGTCTATCATCTTGGTTTGAAAGTACACCTGTAATCTGCCTAATAGATCTCAATATGTAGTTTATAATGATAATTCCTTCCAATTTTTCTTCAATTACACACGGCGTACCACAAGGTGCTATCCTAGGTGCTCTTCTGTTTTTAATTCACATTAATGATCTTACACTTTCTTCTCAAAATGACATTGTTAGTATTTTTTTCT
>BEXV01000026.1:501521-517961 GCA_003118195.1 Hemicentrotus pulcherrimus | reverse complement strand
CCCCCCCCCCCCCCCTGAACAATAGGTATTCATTCATCCTCCCTGAACAATAGGTACCCGGTATTAGGATCGACGTAAGAATCGATGCTTATGAGCATCACTTTATTTTAGTTTAATTATAATTACGTTTTATAACAGATATGAAACAATTTGATGTCTGAATAAATCGAGCCACTGTAGCAGCTAAAATGTGATCACAAATTTCTGCGCTCTGCTCATTACGATAAGTGTCTGACTATTAATTAACCAAAAACTGTTTAGAAAATTGTGATCCAAACTGCCTATCCCCTTCTATGCTGGCGAATAAAAAAATGTTTGTGCTAAGGTACTGTATACAGGAAGAGATATAGAGTGGAACTAAATGTACAGTATTCAGACTTGGCCTAATGCATCCTTTTATGACATTAATTGATTGATGTACTACCGGTAATTGTACTTCACTTCAATTTGATACCGATTTCAGCTTCCATCATCATGTTTGCATGGCTAAGCTAAGGTCGAGCGTTGAGACCCACATTACGAATTACATGGCTGTCTGTTTGCATTGTGCAGTAGTTAGTGCACAGCTTTTAACCGATTGACTACTAAGTCTTGTATTTCCCATAGAGTTTACACTGGATCCACTGGGCTCCAGCACACAACGGGTTAAGATTCATGGCAGTGTGCATTCACTCCATAAGGAATACCATAAATTAGGTGACATATCAGTCGCCCGTCATTGAATTTGACTGATGGGTTCTTCAAAGTAATTGTTAATTGAATCTCATATTATGTATGTCAGTGTTGTAAAGGTCCCAATATGACTGTGAGATTTGATTGTATTATGTTCTTAATAGATTATGACCTGGTTTACCTGTAATTATTTAGGTCTATAATAAGCAGAATATTCTTTCGTTCTTCCAGTTCCAGAGCTGTCAAAATGTCAATTTTAAGGCATTGTTATGATTATCAAAGGAAAATGATTTTTAAAAAAGAAAAGAAGATGCAGAGAGAAAGAGAGAGAGAGAGAGAGAGAGAGAGAGAGAGAGAGAGAGATTTCGCACTCTTTCTAAACCCCTATCTGTCCGAATTCAGCCATTTCCTTGCTTGAATAGAATGATTTATGACTCCCTAGAGTTGTTTAGTTTGTGACAAAATGACAACTATTGACGTCATAAACTTGTACCATTTGCTCTTGTAACTTTGCAAGTTCATTTTACAGGTACACTGCATTCTTTGCTATATTTCAGCCACTTCAGATCTTTGTGTAGTGTTGTCAATTTGTTTGAATATTTTTTATTTTAATTTCTTATTTCCCTCTTCTTTAGCTTAGCTTTGTAAAATTCTGATGATTGTGAGTGGATGACAAAAAAAATCACAATCATTCAAACCAGTGAAAAAATAAATTAATATTTATACTTGAGTGGTTAGCAGTTTAGCACTGGAACACTCTAACAGAGCTGTGATATAGACAACAAAAAAATAAAACATCAAAGCAAAAGCAGATTAAACAGAACAGAAAAAAATATGTTAAAAACACTGTAGAAATTCTTTGTCTTTCGAGCAAACCATACGAGAGCTCTTGTAAACAAATGGTACTTTTTGAACTGAACAGTGATTCATAATATTGAAGAAAAGACAAATAAAAAACAATAACAAGACTTTGAATTAAATATCACTGCTTGGAAGCCCTAAAAGGCAAATCAATATCCTGACCCAAGTTAGGATAGTAAGGATTTAAAAATACTTCATTGATGGATGCCCTTCAATCAAAAACTGATCATTTGTAATTGTTGTTAAACAGCCCTCAATAAATTGAGCGATCAATAATTCAAATGGCAATATCCTGTTGTAATTGTGCGATTCAAACCAGTATCCAATCTGGGCTGCCACTTCGGCATTGCCATTTGATTGCGTCCTTGAAACATTGTGTTTTATATCTCTGGAATCAGTGTCTTGCAAATTTATGATGCATATAATGGATATCCAGATTGTGGTGATGGAGTTTTGTTTATTAAAGAAGGCCAGCATTTGTGTAATGGATTTAAATAAAGTTCAATCATGTATTAATAATATAACTAGCTTTTGTAATAAAAATATTGATTGAAAAATATTTTTTCAGTAGTTTTATACTGGGAACAAAACAATTTCAGCTACGCTTCGCTATATCAAACCATTTTAATGATATGGCATCCTAATTATCTACAATTTGATATAGGGTAACAATTCTAGTGACCAGGGGGGGGGGGGGGGTACATGCACAACTCGCCCATTACCCCCTTTAAAATGATTATTGCATATTTTTAAGTGAAAACATATGTCCCTTTTTGAAATTTCAAAATCAAAGGCTCCTGCAAAACCTAATAACCCTCATTTTTTTATGTTGCTTTTCAGAGATTATTGGAATTGCCCCCCCCCTGCTATTTTTAAACCTTACCTGGTTCTGCCCCTAAAATTTCATGTAGCTCTGTTAAAATAGGTTTAGAAGCCAAAATCACCTGGTAGACGGAGTCGACACATACATCATATAGAATAATCTGATGGCCACTGAAGCAAACAAACCATACATCAACTCTCATCTACATATCAGGCAACACAAACCCTCATATTTTCAAGTAACAGTATTTGTTTGACTGAAGGTCACTAAGCCATAAGATATATGTACTGTTAAATTTCATTTGCACCATTTTTTTGTATAGATCTAGTATTAACAACATATCGTTTGTAGCACTGCAACATTCACAAACTAAATCTACTATCATTTTTGCATATTGTTTAGCTCCTTGTGGGTGATATATACATGTTATGGTGCTATGTTATGGTGCTAGATATACAGTGCATCCCCCCTAAAAATGAAACCGAGAATTATCGATGTTTCATCATAACTTAATCACATTTTTTATTTAAATGACACAGATTTGGAAAGCTTAGATCCTCCTCTTTCATTTGATGCAACTCTTGAAATACATATTTCACGCATGAATGATTAAAATTAATTTGAAGAGAGGAAACCGAAAAGTCAATTGGCAGGCGATATCTGAATTTCAAAGAGAAAATCACATTTTTAGAAAGTTGAGTTTCCCTCCTTTCATATGACACCTCAATCAGGAAAAATGAGCTAGGAATAACATAGATCTGTTTGTTTAAAGTGCTTGCATTTCCATAATTTTATTAAACGAATTCGTTTTTCGCTGGCTGCCTGCTGTATCAACAAACGTAATTAACAAAAGACTTAACTCCGTTTCGTTGACAATCGGCCGTAGACAAAAGAATTCATGCAATTCTGCTTTTTGCTACAGCAGGCAGCCAGTGAAAACGAAATCTTTTGCCAAAATTATGAAAATGTAAGGGCTACTTTAAACAAACAGAACTTTTTCATTCCTTGCTCATTTTTTCCTCATTGAGCACTCCTGAATATTCATAACAGCAACTGTAGCCATCATAATCATGAACATGATCTCTTTCTACTACCCAGTGATGTATACTCAGCTGTCTACAGATAGATTGGGTTTATAAATGATATATTTGTAATCTATACGTGTTAGTGTTGCCGTAGACAGGAACTCACACTCTTGTTTTGTGATAGATATTACAACCAAGTTAAAGTGATAGATCACCTACAATTGTTCAAGTTTTACTTGTTTCCGGTAATTATGATAATTGAATGTCATGTACAGTAGTGGTTTATTTTGTTGCCGAGTAGGAAGAATTTGATTAGGAACTCGTTGTGCAATATTTTTGGTGTACCAATGTTTATTGGGACATTTCATCTTAGAAAGGAATAGTAAATAAATAGATTTGAGAGTAGATATAAAGAGAGAGAGAGAGAAAGGGAGGCAGAGAGAGAGAGAGAGAGAGGGGGGGTGGGGCTGGAGTACAGGAAAGATGAAATAAAAAATGAAAAGGGAAAGTTGCATAGAGAAATGGGGAAATTACTTCGTCCACCTTTGCCTCTAATAGCCCTCATTGACTGGACATGATCCCAATGTCAACAGGATTATAGCCCACTTAATTCTTTCTAAGCTTCCAGGGATTCGCCAACTGTTTTTTCAAGGGATTTACTAACTTTTCTGTAAAAATTATAACTACATGAACATGTGATCACAAAAGTGCAGTATCCAATTATCATGCAAACAGCTAGAAATATAAGCATTTTTATTTCATGAAATATATGGATCCAAGCATTATCCAACACTTTGCCACCTGTTAGGATAATCACATGTCCTTCATCAGCAGCAATCCATTAACTTAGCGCTCAAACAATTAGGGTGTGATTGAGGTGTTATGGCAAGCTTGTGACAGATGATAGGATTAGCCAGCAAAGTTAAAGATTGTCAGTGAAAGAAATTGTCTGGATGTCATTGGGAAAAGGTTGATTAAGTAAATGCATAACAAAAGATTTTTACTTTGAGATTTCAGATAAATTGAAATGAAAAAGAAATTGACTCAATCGTTGTATAAACGCATGCACTGCACACTGCACACTGCACTAAACTTTTCAGCTATTTCTTGTTATATTTTGAATATGCCATTAAAGAGCAATCCCTTTTCTGGGGGTAGGGGGGGGGGGTCATTTTTATTACCAGTATGATTGATATCCTTACAAATTGATATACAAAGAATGAGAATCCTCAACGAAAAAATTCTCATCTTCACCGCTAGCCTCGGCCTTCACTTTAAGC
Source organism: Hemicentrotus pulcherrimus (assembly GCA_003118195.1). Classification (NCBI taxonomy): domain Eukaryota; kingdom Metazoa; phylum Echinodermata; class Echinoidea; order Camarodonta; family Strongylocentrotidae; genus Hemicentrotus; species Hemicentrotus pulcherrimus. The sequence continues at coordinate 513,300 of BEXV01000026.1, read as the reverse complement.
TACCAATTAGACCCGTCTGATTCCCTCTTTCCATGTCTAAATACAACAATTGCAGTATGGATTCAAATATGCGACTGCTGATTGCCAAATATGCAGTCACCATACCATCAATCATGTGAATTTAGAATCCATTTTCATGCAAATAAGGCTGCATTGTAAAAGATTTCAAACACATATTCATGTTCAAGCAACTGCCAAAATGCAATTATACAATGTTTTTCCTGCACTTTATCGTTTATGTACCATCGGGAAGGCAAGGTTATTATAACAGAAACATGATAGGCTCATCAGAGAGGCCTATAAAGTTGTAAGAGGGAATAAGTGAGAAAATTATTTTATTATGGAAGCACCAAATTCCAACTATATATACATGTATGTGTGTGTAAAATTTGTATTCCCCAAAGAAATGACATTCCTGAAATTTGACTATTATTGATAATTTTTTATTATGATCTTCATTTTTCTTATATCCTCTCTGAAGTTATTGCAATGAGTTCATAAGAATAGGATACATAACCATAAATCAACCTGACACTCAAAAAAGAAAAAGAATTGATTACCAGGAATCCCAAGCTTTGTGAGAGTGACACCAAATTTTGTAAAAAAATTGAAATCAGGCTTTGGGCACATAGCCAATTGCGATTCCCTATAGAGGTTTAGTTTTGAAGACCACTCGTAGTATGTCCCGCTCCAGTCAACTGAAGTATTGCCCATTCATATCTGGATTGTGTTATTTCTGTGACAGCAGTGCAGCATTTGAAGTTTTCTTCTCTCCTGTCTCTTCTCTTTCAGTTGTAAACAACATCTTTCAGTTTTTGTTTCCATGTGTGGACTGCCCCATCAAATTACAATTGTCACTTGTTCCTGCCAGAAAAGTGTAGCAGTTGGACTTTTGCAATTCAGTGAACTCTTGTCATTTCTCTAAAGGATTGCGGACCTAGACAGAGAGAGAGATAGTGGGACAGAGGCAAATCAGGCACCGTGTCCCTGGAGGGACAAGACAACTATTGTTTTTGGTTCCCCCCCCCCTCAAAAGCACAAAACACAGCTACAGGTACAGCTACAGGTATTCATCAGGTGAGTTGCATACTTGAATTGATCAGTCTTGGTAGAAGAAGAAACAAAAATGAATATAATGATATATACATGTATTTGTGTAAAGGTCACAATTCTAAAAGTTGCAGAGGTCAACCTTGAAACCTGATGACTCTGATTGAAGAAGGTAACACAATTGTCTTGTGCATGGTTTTTGGTTCGTCTGTATTTAACAATGAGGATTGTAGAGAGGTTCTGATGATCACGTCATTTTTTTCTCATGGTCTTCCTTTGTCATTTTTTGAACAAGTTTCAAAGTAGGACTAGAGTAGAGTAGTGCTTCAAAGATATATCATCTGCCCAGAGCCAGAAAGGCATTAACTTTGTGGTATTGGAGTTAAGACCCTTCTGGCTCAAAACAGATATAGCGATATTGGAAAGGTCTATCGACTACACTAGAGTATGTACATGTATGGTTGTATCTTTCCAAATGAGCATTCTAGAATACAGAGCTGTTGTCAAGACAATAATGCTTATTTTGTTGTTGATTTTGTGTCTGACTCTGTGACCAAAAGATGAGATATATTAGCCTTGAGTAATAAGTAGTCATCAGCTGATTAATGTTATGTATTATTATTATTATTTTTTTTTTTTTTTTTTTGGGGGGGGGGCATAGGGCACAGCCCCCCCCCCCCCCCCCCAATACCAATGAAGAATGCATTTAGTATTTTACAATGTGATTCAAAGGAGAAAAATGTGAGATAATGAAAGACAGAAAAATGAGAGAGGGACAGGAATGTGTGGCCTGGAGGAAAGAAAGAATTGACAAGGATTGTTTAAGTAAACTTGTGGAAGTCTTGATCCTTGTCACCTTGAAACATTCCTATACCTATTCATGAACTTGGTGACAGAAGGACAGGTGTATTTCACACTAGCATACAGCTCAACAAATTGATACCACTCCTACACTGCAGGTAATCTGATATTTGCTCCAGAGACGAAAACTCTGATATTAGTAGTCAAATGACAAATTGTGAAAAGTGACACATATATATATATATATATATATATATGCAATTTACAATAATCATGACAAAGATGAAATGCAGAAAATTTACTTATTTTACATTTAAAGAAAGCAGTATTGTTGTGTAATTGAGTATGGAAAAGGTATCAACACATACAAAGGAGAAGCTTTGATCATTTTATTGTAGAAGTGATAATTAAATCTGTCAACATTGTATGGTAAGGAGGAAAGGGTGAAATTATACCAGCATTGAATTTGAATTAATGTCGTACAGATGTACCAAATGAGATCATTTAATCATTAAAACAAAATCAATTTAATCACTTTCATGGATGGGATCCAGGTTTAAAACATTTTCTGTCAGAATCAACTTTGATGATTTGGAGAATTAACGTTTGAAACTTGGTGAGGTGTGGAAGAGTAGACTGATCATTTGCAGGTTGGGATATAAATTAATCCCCCTCCGGGGAGTCAGTAGATAAGCATGGGTAGCAGCATGATATTAATAATCCTCCTTGGTTGCTAAGTGCCGCACATGCTGGGGCAATATCCCGTACACCACTGCACATACAGTACACCTCACTACCGGTACTATTATTGATCATTCACATACTTGTACACATTACTGATATCATGAATAATTTCTATTTTGCACAAGACAACAGTTAAATTATTCAATTTTACAGTATGCACATTGACGTGGTTGCATTGTGTGGCTGAATATTAGATACTATCACAGCAGTTAATAATAGCCATGTGCTGCATGTTTCTTCTGTATGCAGTGATTCTAACCGTGCCATAAAATTTGAGGAAAAAATAAAGGATATTGTGAACAATTTCTTTTTTTCGCAAGACATACATTAAATTATTCAATTTTACAGCATGCACATTGACGTGGTTGCATTGTATGGCTGAATATTTGATACCATCACAGCAGTGAATAATTGCTATTTGCTGCATTTTTTTATTTGCAGTGATTTGAAACGTGCTTTAAATTTTGGACGAGAAGAATGATATGAATAATATTTTTTTTTTCACAAGACAAACGTTAAATTATTCACCTTACAGCATGCACATTGACGGGGTTGCATTAATTGTGGCTGAATAATTACCATCACAGCAGTGAATAATCACCATCACAGCAGTGAATAATCACCTATTGCTGCACGTTTCTAAATGTAGTGTTTGAAACGTGCTCTAGATTTGGACAAAACAAATGAGGCTTCTATTCATGAAGTAATATCTTCCTCTTTTTTATGGTTTCTTTTGAAAAAAGGATGCATCAATCAGGCTACCATATGGTGTTTCTTAAAAGCTTGTAATTGTGAAGACTCACCCCCCCCCCCCATGAAGACCATCAGGGAACATCTATTAATTATCTTTGTAATCTGAAAAATATTTTTTAATCAGAAGGCGTTGAATCAATATTTGAATTAATAGTCAAATTATGTTTTCTCTCTCTCTCTCTCTCTCTCTCTCTCTTTCTGATGATAGTAGACAGCAATGAACACAAAGTCATGGAGGCGCACAATACAAAGCAATAATAAAAGTTGAATTTAGACCTTGAATGGGGAATATTTGTTTGGAGCATAATTATCCACAAGACTGATTTCAATTAATCAATGATAGGAAATTGAAAGTCACAGAGATTTTACAGGCATACAACGTTAAGAAAAGAGGGAGACTGTGAAAATTAGAACCGATCAAAGAGAGAAAGTGAGACATTGAAGAAGAGGGGAGGGGGGGGGAGGGGGGAGAGAGAGAGAGAGGGAGAGATGTAGGGAGTGAATGAGAGAATGAGAGAGAAAGAGAGAGAGAGAGAGAGAGGGAGAGAGGGAGAGAATGAGAGTGTTTGTTGTGAATACCGGTAGTGTATCAATTTGTAATGAACACGTCAAGAAAGCAAAAGATGGACAGATCAGAGACATGTTAGACGGTTAAATAGTTGTCTACACGTACTGGTCGAAGCTCATTTAAGATTTGTTGTCTCGCAGACAAATACTTTTGTGTGGATACAAGTGTGGAGATATGTGGCTCTAACACAAATCATCTACCCATGCCAACAGAGCTATACTACTGCATGTTATTTGCCGTTGTGCCTCGATGACATATTTTTCTCTTTAGGAGTTGTAACAAAAACTGTTCACAGCTCAGGCTTAACGACCTAATCCCTTGCTAATGATCATCTCCTGGGTCTTCCCCCTTTCTGATACGCAGCAAGGATTCTCATGTTTGCTGCCCCCACGCTGGCTGGTGTGGTGAGCGCCTGATCCTGCCCCTATGGCCCTCGCTTGAGGTCACATTGGAAAGCTCTTTGTCCATGCCAAGATTGATACAAGATTGATGGGGGACTTGGAAGAAGAAGCAGAAGAAGACGAAACAGTATTGTCCTTTTCCACAAGCTGATCGAGGAGCTAGAGCAGCCTGAATACATACATGCAGATTAACAGCGCAACTTAGTGGTGAGCATGTGAGTATACCCTTTAGAATCCTTGTATCACCATTACTTCTATTTCTTCAAAAGGCCATGCAGTTTGCGAATAGTCTGGCACTATTGAAGGAAATGTGTCGTTCATTGCCTATTGTGTTTGTGAAATATTAAAGCATACTTGTCATTTACATTCATTATTGCTATGAATAGCTTTAGGAATAAAAGATCAGAACTGAAGGATGCAATCATCAATTTGTGAGATACATTTTTTTCTGGAATGATCTATTTTGAGTGTTGTACATTGTATGAATATTGTTGCTTTCCTTTGTCATGAGCTGAAGCCATAGACAAACAACTTTTAGAAATTCTCTTCATTCAAAACAGGAGACAAAAAATTAATCTTGGAAATATGAAACAAAATTAAGAATTTGAAGATAAATAAGAAGTTATATGACAGAAGGATAATTACTATTTACTCATATTTTTTTAGATGTTCATAAGTCATATTAAATGGTATTTTCTAGTCTTGGAAAGCTAACATTTTGTCATTATGTGCTGAGAACCAGAAAGGCATTAGTTTCTACCCGTTAATGAATTTGAAACATTTCTTGCTCCTAATCAGATTTATATGCATATAATATTTGGTTACTATTTCAGTTGGTTCCTTACAAAAGTTGTTCTGATAAAGATATGTGTTTTCAAAAGAGTCGTGACACGCCTTCCAGACACCAGAGTAGACATGATATTCTGGGGAAAATTGTTTGTTTAATGAAACATCAAATATTCCGGTTGATACCTCATACCTAGAAGTATAGATGATGACATACGTTTTTTAAAAGAGAGGAATACCTTAAGCCACAGTATACCTCTTCCTTTGTCAGCATTACCTTTTGTTAAAGGATTATTTTGTAACTCCATTACGCCCAGATATTCATGAACAAAAAACACTTTGCAAATTGCAATCTCCATTGAAAGTACTTCACTTTAATAGCTATTCAGAGAGCCGCCCTTTTTGCTTTAGAAATCAAAGCATCAAAAGGGAAGAAATTCCTGCTATAGAATTTTTTTCCCCATCAGCCAATTTGTCGCCCAACTAGAGGTGGTAATTTATTTGACTTTATTTGCTGCTTTTTTTGTTCAGCTGCACCAGTCTGTGGTATCATGTACTCAATAGGCCTGTCCTCATCAGCTTGAGATTGCCAAATATCCAGCTATTTTAACTATTTCGATCGCAAATTATCCAGCTAATTTGCGTCTTCATCAGTCTGAAGTTGCAAATAGTGGGATATTTGGTCGAGATAATCATCCCAAGATATCTTGGGCGAGTTTGCAAAATATCCTACTGTTTGGCAAAATATCCCGCTATTTGTCTGGTGATCTCCACCACTATGTGCGAACGCTGAGCAAGATATCTTGAGCTTGACTTTCAAGTTACGAGGTCAAGTCTTAAGCTGCTGAGGACGCGATTGGTAACTTCAGGATTATTTCCCAAATCAGAACTAGCTGGATATTTGGCAATCTCGAGCTGATGAAAACAGGCCTATGTACTCAATAGGCGCGTCTTCATCATCTCGAGATTGCCAAATTTCCCGCTAGTTTTGTTTGGGAAATAATCTCGAAGTTAAAAATCACCTCTTCATCAGCTCGAGATACGACCTCGAAACTTGAAACTCGACCTTGAGAAATTAGCTTGAGATATTTTGCTCAGCGTTAGCGCATAGTGCAAGTCTTTGGTCTTGTGAAGCCGCACCGGACAAATAAGGCCAAATAATATAAAAACATGTTTAGCGTCCTGTTTTTCTGAAAAATAGGAAGGAGGAGGCCCTTTTTAAAATGGCTGTCAAAATGGCCGCTTGGTACATTTTCCCTGACAGTCGGGCTATTTGGCCGCCGACATTTTTTTTTTTTTTTTTAAATCAGAAATAGATCCATTTTTAGAAGTGTTTTTCATGTTTTTTTTCTTTAAAACAAAACAAAAAATTAAAAATGATAGAAGGCGGCCCTTAAAATTAAAAAGGAAGCGGGCGGGGATGCTAAACATGTATATTGTTTTAAGTAGCCTAACTGGATTTTTTGCCAAATAGTGGGATATTTGGCAAACTATCCCCAAGATATCTTGGGATGACCATTCCTGACCAAATATCCGGCTAACTGCTAGTTCGGTCTGACGAAGACGCAAATTAGCTGGATATTTGGCTCTCAAGATAGTGAGGACAGGCCTATTAGGAGAGGATGGACTGTCCTTGAAAAATGATAGCTATCATTCGGGATGCATTGAAGACGGCCTTGCTGATGTTTTTCATTTGATTGTTGATGTGTTTAGATTGCTTGATGCGAAGTATCCATCTATGCTTATCCTCATGAATACATGTTGGATGCAGGGAAAGGTCAGATTGGTCTGATTTTGTAATAAGCTCATGGCAAAGAGAAAGATTTGGTTATTATTTTTCAGGATGATGATGATGATGATGATGATGATGATGATGATGATGATGATGATGATGATGATGATGATGATGATGAAGATGATGATGATGATGATGATGATGATGATGATAGTTATACAGATATGACTTCATTTGTATAGCACTTACTATTCTATTTTTAAGGGCTTTACATATATATAACTATTATTATTATCCTGGTTTTCTACACAAAGTTTGCACTATTTCCACTCTATTACAACATCTGCTTTATTGAGCAGAAAACAGAAGTAAAATACCATAAAATAGTGAATGATATGTATATATGCCTTTAGTCTAAATTCATTACTGGTAGTTCAATTTCATGATCTCAAAACCTTGAAAATGTTTTGAGATGACAGAAGGATAGGCATGCTGCCATATTTTCTGAATTACAGAGATAGTGTGACATATTGGGTGATTTGTAGACATGAAATAAATATGGTTACCTGCTGTGACAATCAAATTCTAGGTCAGCATTAATATCACCACAACTGAGAGATATCTTATGTAGAGTAGTCTACTTGATCAGACTCAAATGAAATGATTTGAAGGAAAATTGAATTGAAATTTATAAATGTTTTCAAAATGTCAAGGATTATCTTATGTGTGCATGTATGATATTTTGATTACAGTTGTCTTTATACTATTGGTTGACAGATGAAGGGTTAGTGTTGGATTATTCGTTAATAAGGTGTATAAACCCATTTTGCCAATTGAATATTCATTATGTGTTCATGGGTCCAAGACTAGTACATTTTGTTTCATTCAGAATTGATATATTCAATGGCTGTGTGTGCAATATTTCTAAAACATGACTTTTATAGGGAATGTATATATACTGTACATGTATATAGGATTTTATTAAAATCAAAACATCAAAAAACTAAGAGCAAACAGTCCAAAGACTGACAATTGTCTTGGGTACAAAATAAAATTAAAATCAAATATACATCATAAAATAGTTGAAATGAAGAAATACAAAAGTTACAAAAGTTAAAATATCAAATAACTTAACTATTATCACTAAATATTGCAAAAAGGACATATAAACAATAACAACAATACATCATTACAATTACCGGTACATCAAAAGAGGGCTCTCGAGCTGTGCATTAACTAAATCAGGCACAGACCGAGAGTCCATTAAAAGAAAATTAAAATGCATGAGAATGGGTTTTAAAACATCAACAGTGAAAGAGGGGTATATGTCAGCTAAAAAATATTATTAAAAACAAAATTTAAAGTATTGAGATGGTACAAGTAAAGAGCTGACAAATTTAAAGCTCAAGGCTGCTGCAGAGCACCCTCTTGAGGTTTCAGATATAACCTGTTTTAAATGTAATGGTAATTTATTTCTCAAATAATTATTTCCTTCAACTTGTGACTGAATAAAATATATCAGGAATACTATCCTTGTTTGATATTAGTTTGAATTATAAACTGATTAAATGCAGATAGTAGAATCTAAACCAATAAATACCCCCCTTTTAAGGCAAATGGATTTTCCTATTTGCATTTTAACAATATGTTCCTTGTACACAATGCATGATTTCATAATTTCATTGAATTATATTTGCATCGTTACCAGGTTCTCACCTTCGTCAGGAAACAAAGGAATACGACGACGATGAGTCTATAGGAGTAAGATGAAGTGCACTGTGATGTCATAGATTATCCTGGTTACCTAGCAACCCCTCATCACTCCATCCATCCCTTCAATGGATATAAGAATGGGGGCACTCGGTTGCTTGACACCAAGACTCCTAAAGTCATCTCACACAATGACCAGGGTGGTGCTCTTACTCCTCCTGGTGTGCGTTATGGGCGGGGCGGGCTCCGTCTCCATCACTGTGGGAACGTACAACATCTGGAACGTCATGTTCAACTGGGATGTCCGCAAGCACCACATTGCTGAAATGGTAAGACAAATTTCCAGCAAGTCAATTTCAAAGACTTCTCTTTTAATTTGTGTATATAGTATATAAACATTATTTTTTTGAGGGGGGGGGGGGCGGGGGGGGGGGAATCTTGTAAGTAATGAGTACCGGTAACATATTTCTTACATGATCCACGGGAGCCAGGGGTGCTAGAAACCCTGGATCCCCCTTTGTTTCATTTCAATTGGTTTGTTATTGCTTGTCAGAGATCCTCCTGTAAAGGGTGCTGTAAAAGGTGCTTTATGTGTGCTAGCTTTAAGCAAATTTTCAAGGCAAAAGACACCCTAAAACACTGTCAGACAGTTTTGTAGTTACTAGGCACCCCTCGGAACCACCAGCTTATTGAGAAGATCTCTTGGTTCATGAAATGAAGCAAATCCTTCTAAAATGAGCTTTGAATGGCTATCCTTTTGGTGTACACTCATGCAGTAGTGCATGTAGACATTTGAAGAAAAGAAATTGATGGTGATGTGGTTTATGATTCTCTTTTATTTCCTCCTCTATATGAATGATCACGAGCCATTCCGTTAGCTCAGAACTTAGCCGTCTTCCTCCAACTCCCTGATGTACAAATATGAAGAGATGAATGATTTGGCCTAGATAGATAAGATCTTTTTTTATTTAGTTTGACATTCCCCTTATGAATGAACATCCTGCGTAATATGCTACCATTAAATTGAGCTGAAAAATGCCTTTCATGTAGAAGCTTCTTTTCAAATAGAAATGAGACATTTCATTCTGAAACTCTTCTTACCCTGTTAGATAGAATTTAATTTTGATATAACACACAGTTTCCATTAACCCCTGCTAAACTTGACTCCGGCATGCTATTCGACTGGGTACATGTCGGGAAAAAATATCGACACACAGTCATGCATTTTAATCCTAGCCGCAACTCGGTAAACTTCTTCCAAGATCGCTTCTACAAGGTCCCTCACAACTGCAAAATCGCTCTTGACTTTGTTATTTTCAGGATCACCTGCTATCAATTTTCCATGCAAAGTACAACAAAGATATCCCTGCAAACTTTTTTTCGAAATGATTTTTCATGACTGAGAGTCAGAGGTTTTGACCTCCGGGGACTGTGGGTCGCTGCTTGGCTATTGTCATAGATATCATTTAATGCCCCGAGGCTGTTAGGGGAGTGCGTTAGACTCTCGTAAGCTGATTGAAGTGATGATAATTGGCTTCTCGAGGATTCTTTCGGTGATCCTTGGTTGTGGGGAGTGATGTAAGGTCCTTGGTGATGATGCAAGAGAAGTGTAGCGTAGACAGAACACTAGGTCACTGCCTTCCTCTTCGGTTTATCAAGATCTCTGATTGAAAGTGGAAATCTGTGTGTGTGCGTGTGATCTGTTTGTGATGTTAGACATGTTCTTGTATTCTATTTTTGTCTTTTCCTAAGTGACAGTCTTTAGGATGGACAATTTTATTTTGATCTGTATCTCTTTGATGAGTAAATTGAAAACATGTTCATCATATATGTTATTTCACGATTCAAAGGGAGTAATTTTACTTTATGTTCAAACGATTCATTTGTTCCTTTCAGCAACTAAAAATACAAGGATAGGGATGGAGGGAGGGAGAGAGAGAGAGAGAGAGAGAGAGAGAGAGAGAGAGAGAGAAAGAGAGAGAGAGAGAAAGAGAGAGGGGAGGAAGAAGGAGGGAGGGAGGGAGAGAGGGAGGAAGGGAGGGAGGAAGGGAGTATCGAGGCAGAGAAAAAGAAAGTGAGATAAAGAGAGACAGATCATAAGAGAGATGAGGAGAGAGTAGAGATCCAGAGGGTTTAAGAAACAGTAAAGCAAGAATGCACTTCTTTCTTTGGGACAATTTATTTTGTTTCTATAAAAACGTATGCATGCTGAAATGAATCTGACTGTCAAAAATAGAACAGACTAAAAAGAGATCTCCCTTTTTTTAAATCACATCATTGTGTGTATGTGCCTGTAAAAGATATGGCATTGATTGATATGATTATAGCTGCTATTGTTAAAATCCCATCACAGCTTGCATTATATGAAGGTGTAATGTACAGTATGCATCTGCCATTAATCAAACTGTACTGGTCCAAACTTCCTCATTCAATTTCCTTTATTCAAGCATTGCCTGGCTGTCTGCCCTTTAGTAAAAAAGAGAAAGAGAATTATATATTTATGTGTTGGCTATCTCTGTCACACCTTCTCCTTTAATTGAGTCAGTAGATCTGTAAAATATTTTGAAATATGACCTACTTTCTTTAATACTTCCTGGGTTTTAGCTAGAATTGACAATCTATGATTAGTACATGTACATGTACATGGTAATGGTTTCGGTCATAATTTGATGAAAATGTTTCTATACGTGGTGCCTCTGTAGTTGTCTAGGAACAAAAGAAGCAGTCAGCTTTCTTCAATTACCTACATGTAACTTAAAGAGCTGAAGACAATATATTTGCGATTATTATTCTTGCCCAAATATATTTTATTTACCTACATGTATCGCTATAAAAATCTTCCATTTCGCTGTTGTGGGATTTATGAATTCTACCTATCTATTAATTGTGAACACAGAGCATGTGAATTTGCAATGATGCATGCATTCCCCACCAAAAGTTCAAGGGGTTGAATGCAGTCCTTACAGAAGTATCCAAAAGTCAAAAATTGATTAGGAACTTATACTGTATGTGATCGCTATAACCTTTTACCAACATTATCCGTTACCTTTAATGAAATTTGTATTACTTCAGACTTCCTTGCATACTTCCTCTCCCTCACAACATAGCTTGGCATTATGCCTTTCATGTGACCGTGGGTTATTTTATAGAAAAACTTTGGACTGAATGTACGGATATCATTCCAAAAAGCTTCAGTAGTGCAGGTAGAGGGGGGGGGGGGGGGGGGGGGGG
>BEXV01000026.1:466238-486782 GCA_003118195.1 Hemicentrotus pulcherrimus | reverse complement strand
ATGATATTATAATTTTAGGACTGCATACTTCAGATATAAGCAAGGGCTTCCTGTAAACTGAAATGTCTCCCTCTGATGGCAAAGGCAACACGTATTGCTTCTTCTCTATACAGATGTGACGTTCACTAAAATCACCCATACTTGTAAAACTCTGACAAATCCAAGCCATACTTTTGGTTGAGGTAGCCATTAATTGGGAGTCAGAAGAGTTGGGGGAGGGCAGGAGGGTCGATGTTGTTGCTCTAGTTGACGTCAGTTGTTTGAAAGGGCGTCATGAAATTCATGTACCTCAAATTCATCAATTTGTCTTCCACTCCTGACAAATCTCTTTTACACTTTCCTGTGTCATGTGACAAGTATAACATCTTTACTCCTACGCATATCACTAAATAGTTCTATCATTCTGGTTTATTAAACACTTCCATTCTCTGCTTCTTCTGTTCACCTACCAGGGGAATGAGTAAAATCTAAAAATAATCCAGCCAAAGACTTGTATTGTATCTAAAAAATTCTATTGTAATCTAAATCGGCTCAAAATTGTGTTGACTAATTATCATTGTATTTGTTTACAAAATCCTGATTCAGTATTTAATTTTGAATTAACCCAGTAGCAACTAAACCTCCTTTTACTCACTGAACCGGCCAAAATCGCCTGCCCGTTTTTCAATGCGCTATACAGTGTGTCCAAGTAAAAACATAAGCAAGAATTATTGATGTTTTATCATAACTTTAGCACAATTATAATCAATAAATGACACAATTATGTAAAGCTTAGATCCTCCTGTTTCATTTAATGCAACTCAAATGATGCATATTTCAGGCATGAGTGATTAAGAATAATTTGAAGAGTGGGGACCAAAAAGTCATTTGGCGGGTGGTATTTGAATTTCAAAGAGAAAATCACATTTTTAGAAAGTTCATCTTCTGCCCTTTCATATGACACCTCAATCAGGAAAAAGGAGCCAGGAATAACAAAGTTTTGCTTGTTTCAATTAATGCTTGCATTTTTGTAATTTGATTAAACAAATTTGTTTTCACTCGCTGTCTAACAAGTAGAGTTGACAAAAGACTTAACTCCGTTTCTTACACCATCAGCAGTTCATCAAGTCTTTTGTCTTCTTTGTACATGTTTCATATTGTTCAGAACAATGTAAAAATGAGAGCAATATTGCAACATCAAAATTCAAGTGAAAAAAAAACCTCTTTAGCTAGATGCCATAAGGTCAGAAACCTTTCCTATTAATTGCTCCCTTCTAAAAAAATTTGTCAAACGGTCAGATACAGAAATATATTACTCTCCCCCATCATTATCAGTATTTGTTGCACATCCCGTTTATCTTGTGTCCTTAATGGTCCATTAGTTAGGCAAAGAGAAAAAGCAAAGTCCCGTTTATCACTCCTATTTCCACCCCATGAGGCCTGTTTTCATCAGCTTGAGTTTGCCAAATTACCTGCTATTTTAACTATCCTGATCTCAAATTAACCAGTTAATTTGTGTCTTCATCAGCCCGCAGTTGCAAAATAACCTGCTATTTTAACTATCCTGATCGCAAAATTAACTAGTTAATTTGCCTTCCCATCAGCCTGCAGTTGCAATTAGCAAAATATTTGGTCAAGATAATATCCAAAGAAGTCTTGGTCTTGTTTCCAAAATATCCCACCATTTGGGAAATAGTGGGCTAATTTGCGCCCATCCGAACTAGTTTGTGATGAGTGTATCGGTCTGGTTGAAACGCAATTTTGAGCTTCGGGATAACATCCCAAGTCTGAAAATAGCGGTTCATTTGGCAAACTTGAGCTGATGAAGACAGGCCTATGGACGTCTTTTACTGCATCATACCTTTATTCTCGACATCAAAACCACTCTGTAATTTATGATCCTCGTTAACGGCAGCTTGTGGGCTACTTGCCTCCAAATGTCAGGCACTTATTGGGCTTTAAAAGACAGAAATACCGGCGTTGAATTTGTCAAGCTTTGCTTGCAGATTCGACCAGACTGGCTCGGCGTTTATCCCCTTTGTCTAAATATATACGTGAAGAATTACTCTGATATACGGTGAGGAATTATCACTTGTGATCTGAGACGTCAGAACCCATCTTGTCTAATGGTTGACAAAGTCCATATGGCCTTTTGTGTAGTCGCCCTGTTCTTTTCTTTCCTTTCAGTTTGGAGCGGAAATCATTTCTGCAAATTGTACCATTTCTTAGAAAATTCATTTGATAAGTGTGTCTTTGTATGAGTTGTCTGTATAAGGTAGTTATTCCATGTACACATTATCATCAGGCAGTGCTCTTGTATTTTTAAATGTGAAAATTTCAAATAACAGCAGAGGAGAAACTTTTCCCCATGTCCTGAGAAGAGGAATTTGACCTAGCTTCCTCTGCAACCTTCAAATGACCTTCAAAAGAGTATTAATACCATAAACTAAGAGAGGATGTACTTTCCTATATTTATACTGAAGGGTTTTATTGTACAGATCGTAACTGACATACTTCTTTTTACAATGCATACTTTCTGCCTTAAACATTACGAGTGGGGATGCATTTGTTAGTCTGTCTAAATGTTTAATTTCTAAATTGGAGATTCATGAATGTCTCTCAAGTCTCAAGTCAAGTCTTTTTACCTCACATTATCACTTTGGGAGTATTACATGCTAACAGCTTTTATGTATTTTTTTATGAGGGGGGAAGGTGTTAACTTCTATATGACCTCTGTAGAGGCATAAGGAAAATACTTTGTGAGTTCCTGCCCACGCATTTATGCATAGCCATAATAAAATGTAAAAAATGACTTTGATCCTATGGGAATGCGTTCCAAGAATTCTTAAATTTAAAATCTCTCCCTGATATATTGGAATTGGACTTTCGATTTAAGTTCAGTGGACTGAGGTGGATTCAAGAGTGTGACGACTTTATATATCAAAATTGTGAAGAAAGTGAGGCGTCACTGAGAGTGTTCATAAATGGAGATTCAGGGGAAAACAAGAAAGTTTTTGTGACTCTCAAAGAACGATATTTCCATGCTTCACAAGCATGGGATACTGTAAGCTTCAGAAGATCAGAAAATGGATTTGGTTTAAAAATTCTGTTTTAACTTAACTGTGTGTGTTTAATCTTATTTTATTATAATAAAATTATGAAACACAAATCAAGTCAGGTTCTAAATAATAATGATAGTAATAATGTCTTCTTATATAGCGCACATGTCTGCCACTTCGTGACGCTCCTGGCATTGCTCGATTATTCTTAAGCCCACAAAATATCCCAGGATATTGCTTATGCAAAACTTAAGCTAGATGGATGCTAGAATCTTGTGAAGAAAGAAATTTATTCTACAATCTATAGGCCACAGAGCTGACGTATGGCTTCTTTTGTGAGAGCTTGGTAAACAAATAGTACATACAAGATGAGACTCTGAAGAACCCTGATTTTTTTTCGATTTTTTTAAATCTACCCTTTCTTGCTTTTTAAACATTTTTGGGGGTATAACAACCGATTTCACAAATTGTAATCAAGCAATCACTTGTTTTTCAACAGTGTTTTATGTGGAACTGTATCTATGACATTCTAGGCTCTATAGTAAAGGGACATTGTCATCTGCAAGACATAATATCTCAAATACTGGAGCCTTGAAATTTTGATGGAGCACATCCGTAATGATTGTCACTTTAATCATTCTCGGTCTGAGTAACAAGCCCAAGTAAATATTTGTTTTATCCTTTCCCACTCATCTCTCATATTTTAGCTATATGTCTTACTATATGTCACATGAATCACTCCTGAGCAGGGAAAGCTTCATTTTTGTCCCGTACAAGAACCGATTCTGATTATTTTCATGTTATGTTCAAGGCTCGTGTTGGGTGAAACATACCTTTAATTCCTTTAACATGTCAGGCGTAAACAAAAGATTCATTCACATATTTGGGGTACATAAATCTAAATAATGTACCAACGTTTTGGGGAAGAAAATTTACTGGCCCCATTTTGATACAAATTGAAATAATGTCAAAGCATATTTTAGTCAAATTTAATCAATAAATTACATGAACTTTGGTTGTACACACAATTACTCATTAATGATGTTCAGAGATTATATGAAGACTCATGAAGAGAAAAAATCATACCCTTTGAAGTTTCATCTGCTCCTTATTTATATTGAAAAAGAATTTTTTGGGAAGTGAAGTAACCAGATTTGTTTCAACATAAACATTCAGATATACTGCAGTACCTAAAATTGTCAGGAATTAATTAATGTTGTGTGTCCTTGGATATTCATGATTCAGTTGACTTCCATATGGAGCCAAAATTCAGTTGTGTGTCTATGATTGTGTGTGAGCGAGAGAGAGAGAGAGAGAGAGAGAGAGAGAGAGAGAGAGAGAGAGAGGGAGGCACTATGGTTATGCTCGAGTTTTTCATCAGTTGTGACAATGAAAGTATTATATATATACTTACATGTTGATTTAAGATCGGACGACATCCAAAGATTAAGCAGATTAAGAAGCAGGAAGAAATGAAGCCTTCCGCTTGAGAGTCTCACGCAAAATAACACAACAACCTGTAAGCCATCCAAATCTTAGCGGGGCAGAGGAAGAAAGGCTTTTGCTGCTGATGAAAAGATTTGTGATGGGACTCCCACAACCATTTATCATCCAAGACAGGACATGGCATAGAACTTATCTCCAAACACGGGGAGGAACATATTTTCTTGGCTCATCTCTGGCTTTATTACAAGTTATATTTAGCTCTGATGCTTGTTTGTATGAAAATTGCATAAAGAGATTTTTTTTTTTGTATGGTAGTGAACCTATGGTCATTCTTTTTTTTATGTGTAATTCTGTGTAAATCTGTTAGTGCAAAATGAGGGAAGATGATCTGTTGCTTTTGTAAAATATTTGTTATGCTTTTTTGTTTTTGTTTGGGGGGGGGGGGTAAATGTTAGTTGTTTTGGAGTAAATACCACTGAAATAGGATAGGAAAATAACATTGACATGAGAGATTGTGGATTGTTAGATATTGATTTTTTTGAGAAATTGATAATTTCCTGTATTTTTGCACACAAAATTAATCATAAGGCCCATTCCTAGATTAATCAATAAACCTCCATCAATTCATGATTATTTGATAGGGATACTGTAGTAATGAGAGGACACTCCATAAACATTTATAGCTACAGTTGGGAAGGTATTTTGAATTGCTCTCAAAGTGATTGTATATTTCCCATTACAGTACAGCCACATACCCTCCACACTAATTTACTAGCCCCACTTACAGTAATTCCAATCATGGAATTATGTCGCAATATGGATTTTTAAAACTTATCCGTGTTACAATGCTAATGAAGCACATAAAAGTTCCAGTTGTTGCCTTGTTCAGGTCAAATCACTCAGCAAATTGATGTATAAAAATACAAGTACATACAGACTCAAGTAAGATATATTTTTAAGCAGTCATTTTGCACATTTTTCATTGATATCTAACAAATAGGCAAGATAACTAAACAGTAACAAATCAGTCACAAACAAAATAAAGTTTTTCAACCCCCTTTAAGTATATTGTCCTTCCTGCCATAAGAGATAAACCCAATTTGACGCTTTAGTTTTCAGGTGAGATTATATTATCTGTGATATTAATATCTTCAAAGTACATGCATGTGATAATAATCATCTTTTGTTTTTTTCATACCACAATTTATTATATAATGTAAGGATATTTAAAGCAGATTCATGAAGACTATAAATTTAGATACACACCATCAATGAAACAATTGATGGAATTAACCCGTTGAGTACTGCATTCTCGTCTTCTCCATAGGTTGATACAGGAACCATTCGGTTCCAGAGGTCACTGGTATGATTTGTACTCTAATCCGTACCCAGTGTCTCAGCTATTAATCACTCTGCAGCTACGGCAACTGTACAGCTAGAAACACACCCTCTAGTTCCCCATATCACAAAACTTGACCGGATATGAATAGTCTGCTGACCTCACACTGACCAACCGTTTGACTGACCAGAAGTGTCTGACAGTGCACCTCACTACTAATACCTATTTCAACAAATCATAAAAACATTCTTACAATATGTAAATAGCATTTACCCATCAAAGTCCCACAAACTATAAAGTTTTATGGGCGCCGCGATCTTTAATCCAATGTTTACATCAGGCAAAATCATCACACAAATTGCAGTGGTGCCAAATTTTGCACTCTAAATATACACCATTTATTCATCCAAAATCAAAACAATCTTTACCTTCACCACAATTTATCCTTAGACACACATTCTGTCTAGTGTAGTATTCATATAAATGACCAAATATGAAATGTACCTCTATTTTTCAACTTTTAACATATAAGTATGTCACACTTTGTCTAATTGGGAGTTATTCCAATACAAAAAGCACAACTTTTAATATCACTATTCATGATGTTTTAAAGGGATCGGAAAGTCGCTGATCGTGGTGGTTTCGAGCTTGGCCCGGCTCGAGCAGTAATCGAGATTCTCCTTATATAATCGGTAAAACTGACACAATTCTCTATGCAGCTTGCATTCACACGAAGAATAACGAACATGAAAGCAACCCACCCCACCCTCAACGCTAATTTTTTGCTGCTTCAAAATGATTGCTCCGCATTTGTGTGCAATATAGGACAAGCGAATGACATTCAACACGCATGGATTTCCAGCAGGCCATCCCTTTAATATATCAAAGAAATGTATTTTAAGACCTTGGGTTTTAGCTTAAAGCTTACATATCAATGTTTTCTTTAATTCCTAAAATCAAGAAAAACAACTTACTTTTCCCCAAGAAAACTCAGGTGAAGCACGACACTAGGGCAAGGCTCAGAGCACGGCCCTACACGTATAATATCACCAAACTGTGACGCAATGCACTGTGTACATGCTACATACACTGCTAGGTCAGGCAGATACCCATGTGCGTGTACATCTGTACCTATCACAACTATTCTAATTGAAGTATCCCTGCACTCCTAGTTTGATTACAGAAACCCTCTAAATTGTAACAAAAATATACAAAATGTCCTCATTTGAATGAATTTTATAAGTAAAAAGTATTATCTCTATCTCAAATTAACCACCAGGATAAACTATCAAATCATTCTTTTCAGTGGCACCTTTATGCGAATGTACAAAATTCATCTGCATGCAAACTAAGGACAAATCCAAATTCCAACAATAAGAAGAAGATACTTGTGCTCACTTTCAATCTAGCTTAATTGACCATTACCTTAAGGGAGCATCCAATTGCATGTGTTCTCTCACAGCGCAATCAGCACTCCCGCTGGGAACGCTGGGTAAGGGGCAGCTAGTAATCCAAGACGCAACACTGGAATTTCTTTTTCACCTCCTCCAGACCTATATTGTGACAACCCTTCACAACCAATCAGGGCTGTGATTGGCCACGGAATCGAAAGTGTAGCATGTGCAGACGGGCTATGGCTGGCGACGTCTCGGTGATCTTTCATTTCCATGTTTGATACTTAAGAGCTTCACTGCTCTCCCGATTGATACCCAACCCATTTTTATACCCGAGGCCATCTTTTGGTGGTCTACTGGTACATCGGCTGGGTGGTAAGAGGTTAAATGAGTCAATAGGCAGTTGATATCCTGGTATAAGCCACCGGGACATGGTGCATCAGCATGGCAAATCTGACCTGAACTTGTTGCTCTTGTAATTGGGTTGTCATTATTAAACGCAGCATGAAACTAAATGTACGGTGATCAAGATTCCAATCCCATTGAACTGTAGAAGATCTATCACCAGAAATGTACCCTTAAAATGAAAGGAGAGTTGTGTTTAAGTGACTCAGTAACATTGACTCAGATTCTGAAACAAAATCCTGGATTTAGGTCATGCTGCCATCATAATTATAAACCTTTAGATCAGTCAGGAATCCCATGACTTTTACAAGCCGATCGCCTGTGTGATTATCAAGATATTTATGATTGGAAATCAAATTTCATTTGTTGTTTTCCTAACGTGTTTTATAACACTACAGTCTATTGGGAAAAAATGAGTATGGTAAAACCGGTCACTCAAAGATTTGTACTATTTTGAGGCACTTCATGACCATTTTGAAGCGCAATTTTTTTCACAGACACTGATAACACGTAGGTCCATGCATCTCAGATTTAACATTGTTAAACGTTGCCTTTAAGTAGAAATAGCTCATAGTTCTTAACAAAATTAAAGCCTTGCTCAGAGGAAAGGTTATTTGACTGTTCGTCCCAAGAAGTGCTTCAAGGTAAACGATGAGATACATGTAGCTCATGATCTGTTTGTTATGAAGTTCAATACGATCTTCATGAGATGTGAAGTCACCTTTAGTAATTCGTATTCTAGGATATACCATTCTATGTGGGATCAATAAGGTGGCAGGACGTAAGTCAGTGAGTGAGTCAGAGAAGCATAGAGAGGGGCAAAGAAAGGAGAGGGTTAAATAAAGAGAGAAAGAGAGAGAGAGAGAGAGAGAGAGAGAGTGTGTGTGTGTGTGTGTGTGTGAGAGAGAGAGAGGGAGTGTGTGAGAGGGAGTGAGAGAGTCAGGTTTAGAGAATAAAGGCGGGATTAGAGGCACAAAATGGAGAGAATCATTAATGAATTTTGGTCATTACTTGTTTCTGACTCTCTCTTCCTTGCTGTACTGCATATATTCTCATATCATCATAATGTAAGTTCCTTCTCTCAAATATTATTATGCATTGAATAATGAGTCATCAATTTTTAAAGGTTAAACTACCGGTACACTCTATAAGGTATGATGCACAGTAAAAGAATATGCATAACGTATTAAAATGTGGCTTTTTTTCATCAAAACCATGCCCTAGAAAACTGCTGCCCTCTGAATGATCACAGCAGTGTGACGAATCATGCTGTCTTGCACTAGATTATGGTTTCTTAATGGTCTATTTGCTTTGTAAAAGCTGACAATGATTAATATTAATATGTGGGATGAATTTAAATCAAGACAGAGAGAGAGGCAGAGATAGAGAGAGAGGGAGAGAGGGGGGGGGGGAGACAGAGAGAAAGAAANGAGAGAAAGGGGGGGGAGACAGAGAGAAAGAAAAGGGGGAAGGAGGGTATTGATAACCAGTAGTGGCTTTGAGTAAAAAGATAAAGATAATGTCAAGGAAAGGGGAATTTCCCCTGTGAGGAGCCTTTTCTTTTCTTTCCATGAGAGATATTAAGGAGAGGGGCGTGGCACCATTGGCCTTTCCGTGTATCTACCATTGTTGAAGTAGCCTTAAGTGCTTTTATTAGTGAAAATTTATATTTGATATTATTAGGCCTAGTTTCTCAAGGGGCTGTATATGATGTTTCTCTCATTTTAAACGTTATTTTGTCAAGTGGTCAACAAATCATTTTTTTCAATTGATCGATTTGGCAAGCTTCATCTTTTTTGGAACTTGTCATTGAAACCAAATCTAAAACGTTATTTTTTATTAAACACATCTTGAAAAAAAATCAGCATTTTGTGGTAAAAGAGTGTGTATTGCATTTTCCATCAATTTCATACTAACCACCAAACTTGCAAAATCAGTCTAACTTGAAAGACAAAAAAAACAAAGAAAAGAAAAACCAGGTAGAAGATACGTGGGCAGGTATGAAGAAGATCGAAGGGAAGACTTCCCAGGGTACCTTGCAGACTGATGCCAGAAACCCTGAATATGACCCTTGATTCAGGTGAATAGCATTTTGAAGGATGTGGGGTTAGAGACAGATGCGTATTAGATAAGTACGTGGGGGATGAGGCAGGGAATCCATTTGTCAATGAGGTCAGGAGGAGTTCATCACCTTTCCCCTAAAGTGGTATCCATATTTTATTGATGACAAATGGTGAGAAGCCGAACAAATCAAAAACGGGATATAAGAGGAAGGTCTGTGCGCTGAAAGCCAGAAGGGCGTTAGCTATTATCCTTTAAGACAAAGCCAACGCCTTTTTTGCTCTCAACAGACGACTTATGCTTGAACATTAATGTCAATCCAAAGAGCAGCTGGCTTTTACGCTTCATAGGTATCAATGAAGTAAAAGCAAGCTTTGGTTCAAGGTTACATCTGCCAAATCTCCCTGGAAATGGCTCTGGGAAATCAAGATTCAAGACGGTGAGTTCCCACTGTTCTCAAGATAAGTCACATGTACGGTTACTCAGGCGTGATGCCTCTCCTCCTTGCCTGCTTTCTGATCAGGAGATGCAGAACATGCTTTACATTTGAGGGTGTAAACAAAGCTCGTATTTGAGGAGAATATAACACCGTCTTCCATTGCCTCTAGCCCTAGATGTCTTCGGCATCGTGGTTTAAGGGTTGAAAAAGGCAGCACAGTTGAGTGGTTTAATTGGCAGTGTGAATCCACCCCATTTGTGGACATCAAATATCTTGATACCTTTATCAAATTTTCCCTTCTCACACAATTTACCAGTGTAAATTTTCTATCCATATCTGATGTGCTTTTTAATGGATCTACCAGACAGAGGAATATTTCTTTGCAATCAGATGCCCTGCAGGTTTATTTCATTTATTGTTCGAAGAAATTGTTGTTAGTCTTGATAAAAAATGCACACTGCGACGACCCCTGCGGGTTTATTTCATTTATTGTTCTGAGAAATTGTTGTTAGTCTTGATCAAAAATGTATACACTGCGAGTTTTTCGAAATCAGTCAGTGCTCACGTGAGCATAAATACTGTAAATCTGATGAAACAGACACGGAAACAAATAATGCAGATATCGTAAAAATACATTTGGGGAAGGGGGATATTTTCAAATTGTGTACCTTTTTTATTTGCTCTGTATATATGCAATGTTACTCATATTGACATTATAGATAATAATGATAACAATATTGATGATTATTTATGATAGTGTTATCATGGTGATGATGATGATGATGATGATGATGATATAGTTATGACATTAAAATAATTTTAAAAAAAACAGCAACACCACCTTTAGCAGTATGATAATGGTGAATTCAATACTATCATTGAACATGTGGTAAAAAGCAGGTGAACTTAGATTCTTTGGATTAAGTCCAGTTCCTGACTAATTCACCAATTACACATCAGGTTGTGCTAAATTTAGAACAGTAATGGTAACGATAATGATAATATAATAAGAAGTAGTAAAGCTCAAAGTATTGCTACATTTGACGGTTCAATCCACAACTTCAAGATATTCCCCATGTGCATTCATAGGAAATGAGGCTCTACCTTGAACTTCTGTTCCCAAGATTTCTTTTTTATTCACCCCCTTACAGATGCAAAGCCCAACTACTCCATCCTCCTCGGCGACTTTAACACCTACAATGATTACGAGGGTCCCCTGGAGGGGCTACATCTGGGCTACTTCTCCTCGCAGAATAAGTGCCCCAAGTACGCCAAATCTAAGAACCCGACCGTGGAGTCGGAACTCACGGCCTACGATGACGCCTGGAAGGTCATGCACTACGGAGAAAATGGTTTCACATTCAGCAACATGGTGAGGGGTAGGGATATGACTTTGACAAGAATTCCCCCACATTTAACATGTCATGGGGTTACCTTCATCATAAAAGGATCAATAGTTATTTGAATTTTTATATTTGATTTGTTTCTGTTTGGTTTATGTCATTATCAAGGTTATTAAATAAATATTAGTGTAGCATTATTTTTTCTTCTATTTTTTTCCTTTTTGCAGACATGCCCGAAGTAAATTGAATCAATTTCAATGAATTAATCTACTCAGATAACTGATTTAAACATCTTCTAGTAGTAAGCTTTGGTGTATTTTTTTAGCAGCTTTTTCAATTTGATTACTACAAAAGTGGTAGATTAATTGAAATTGCCTTAATAAGAATATTCTGTTGATTAAATCAATGATTTTAATCAGATGAATCAAACAAATCATTGTAGATCACTGATTAAAACAAAAATATGTATATATATATATATATATAACTATGATTGCAATCAGTGATTGTAAAAAGGGAGAGTTTTTTAATATTTTTCTTATAGATGTAGTGTTAAGTGTTACAGGTTCAGCCATCTAGACATGAATTGCATAGACGTGAGAGACAAAAATGTTTCCAGGTCCTGTTCAAGTAAATTTTTCTGTGACTCCAATATTCACAGTATCTCTCTGATTTTCTTTTAACATCCCCCCTCCTCCCCCCTCTCTCTATCTCTTTCTTTCACTCTCATGCTTTCTTGCCATCTATCACTGCACTCTCTCTCTCTCTCTCTCTCTCCGTGCTTTCTTGCCATCTCTCACAAGTCTCTCTCTGCCTCTGCCTCTCTCTCTCTCTCTCTGTCCCTTTTACTCTCTGTTTCTACCTCTCCCTTAATCTCTCTCCATTCTATTCTGCTTCTTTCAATGTATCTCTTCCTCTTAACCCTCTCTCATTTTACCCACTCCAAAAGGAGGATAAACCCCTAGCCAATTAGTCTGGCTCTAAATTCGATCATCCTCGGAGAGCAGGATCCGGTCATTATTCACGCTGGAAAAGTCCAAGATTTCCTTGCCGGTCATCCCTTTTGAGTCAATCCCAGCATTGTCTGGTATTTAAAATCCATTTTGTCAGATTAGCGGTATTCTAACTTTAGCCATGTCTCCCTGCTGCTCTCTTGAACCCCCTCGGTATATCGCATAGATGCCCCAAATTCTGTTGTCTAGAATTTTGATGAGACCCATTCGTAAAACTTTTCCGCTCGTTATCCATTCCTCTCTGTTTCTCAACTTTTTTTTTTCCTGAAATAAGATTTATGTTGTATAGGGAAGATAGTAGTTTGAAATATTTCAAATGGATGGGGATTAGTTATTTGTCTATTTTAAGAGGAATTATAAACTGATGACCTAAAAATATAGAACTTTGAGGTCTATGCCTTTTTCATTGAAACATGTTCTTTTCAGCAATAGTATGGAGGCTACATATAGGTTATACTCTCAATGTTGTATATATACATGTATATGTAAAAAGAATAAGATGCATCCGTCCTTTCAGTTTTTGATATCATCTCATTATTCTTTTTATTATAAAGAAGATTTTAAAAATAAATTCTAATGATTGATTTGTCAGAATAAGCGATATTTTGATTGAAAGAGAGGGTGTCAGGATTATTACCGATCAAGTAAATGATACAAAACTCATCAAATTTTAATATTTAGATGCTGTTAGTGGCAATAACACTGCCTTTTTCTCCACATCCCAGTGTTTTGTTAGAAATTGCTAAGCAAATACCAGCATATCCTGGAAAGTCCACCTTTTGAGTGTGATTTTGTTTTAACGCCGGCAGAAATGTGAACAAATTTTTGTTGTGTAAATGCATGCTTTCAAAACTTTGGTACGATTCCATTTTTTAGTCACGTTACTCTCCTTGGTCCGTGTGAGATCAAATGCAGAGTCGTGCATTTGCACTACTCATCCCAAAATCAGAATGAGCAAACACTGATAGTTTTTTTCATGGGTTTTTCCAGTAGTCTAAATGGCATTTCCCCCAAATCAACCATTTTTCAAAATGGTGTTTGGGCTGTGTAACGGCATGGGAATATACTCACTGATAAAGGTAGCATTCATGATTGGACTAATTTTCTTCTAAATTAACCTTTTAAAGTGCTACTGCAAATCATTTTATTTACTGGCATTAATCCGAGCTGGACAATTAAGCTCTTTGTCTTTCTTTTTAGAGAAAAATATGTATTATGTACTCCAATATTGGATGTGACAAGAATCATATACTCGGCTCTTATGAAGAATGGCATATTTGTTGATTGTGATTTAGAAGGGGGCATGTGTACCAGTAATTCCATTTTTTAATCTCCCTTGTGTGTTAATCTTCACAATCAATAAGCCCTCTGGGTGCAGTATATCTCATGCTACCATCGTAGATCAACAATATTTCCCATATTCTGGAATGTTCTTCAATTATGTCTCTTTTCGATTTTGTGTTTGTCATTCAAGTCTGATGGCGAGTGGTAATGTAAAGGGGACCATCATGTTATTGAGAATCATGGTATTCAATTTTTTTAAATGACTATGGTATTTACATTCACACTTGACTATAATTTAATTAAAATGACCTTATTATCTTTGCAATGTTTGTATTAGATGTATATAATTTTTTTTAGATTGGAATGTTTCAAATGAGTTCTTCATTGACACTGTAAGATATATTGTTTAACACCAAAACATGTTTTGTAACACCATACTGTCCAATCTTTATTTCTTTGACAGCCATCACCAGGTTTTGTGAGCAGGCCGGACAGAATCCTTGCCAGCAATCGCTACTTTAGGGTCAGCTCTGCTGAGCTGAAAGGCTACGGCAACATCTATGCTCAAAAGTATCAACGATATATCACCTCTGCAAGAAGGAAAGCCATAATAGAGGCAGGCAGAAGGACATATCATAGAGAATCGGGAGGAAATTGCTTGCACGACTGTGGTCCAAGCGGATCGTGCCAATGTGGTGTGTGTGTCAGGGGTGGAGATGGACACTCCTGTTCAGTACCAAACTGTGAAGCGTGCAGCGCAGACTTATACAGACTCTACTCCATCGTGAGAATTGTTTTTGGAGCCTTCACCTTGCAACTCTTTGTAGGTTTGATCCAGACTGTACTCGCTGTCACCCAAGGTGGCTCCCTGCACAGACATAAATCCCTAGCACGCTTCTGCCAATTGCCCCTTGCCGTTGCCCCGCCGTCGTGGAGACACGTACGTCACCTCCATCTTGCGTCGTGGGTACGCACCATCCTGAGCTCGTGTCGTAACCTGGCTCTGGTCAATCTCTCCATCAGCCTTCTGGGGATGTTCTCTCTTGTGGTGTTGTCGCAGTCCTGGTTTGAGGAACCGTTACAACTTCTGGAAAGCTCGCTTCTTGAAGAGTTCAATCCATCTGATCACCTCATGGTTATAGCAGAATTACAATTCATCTAGGGAATATGAATGATAGACATGTATTTTCCCTACAGGTCAAGTTACTGTGAAAGACATCATTTGTTCTTTCAGTCCAAAGTTTTCAGGGTGTTTTCTATTTATGTATGATAGATCACTGCGATAGATGAGCTGAAATCATATTGTAGTAGGCAAGATGATCTACTTGTTACTTGTATTTCTGAGACATGGATTTGTTAAAGGGAATACAATTGTAATTTCTGCAACATAAAGAATTAATAAAAACCTCACTGTCCTTGGCAAAACATTTCTATAGTCCATTTCTCTATGTAAAGCAGATTAATTTTGTAAACATTTTGTGATTATTTGGCCAAAATTATGACATCTCATTTCTGGTGCTATATATCAAAGGTAAATTGATCTTACCTTGCCTGTTCTTGTGAAATAGCAATCTATAGCCACTCAAAAATAGTTCTGTGTATATTTTGCCAACATAGTCAGGAAACCTTTTCATGTGGTTGATGCTCTGTTCAATAAATTTGATGATTAGATTATAAAATAGTTTATATTCCGGATTCATTACCTTGTTACTTTTGTTGCAATTTATGTTGTTTTGTTGTCGCTATATAATTTCTGGTTTTCCTCAAGAAAGTTTGATGATTAAATCTTATAATTACCCCCTGCAACTGACTCATTCTCTCTTAAATTCTACCAATCTAGATTAAGTAGCAGATAATTACTCCTCGAGTTTCAGATATTCCTTTCTCTTCTGATGCAGCTGTAAAATAGCATTGAAATGTCACACACTTTGAATGCAGGATAAAGATCTTATTGCCATTGGGCATATATTATATATTTATATATATATATATATATGAAGCTGTTTGAGACATATAAGCTGATGAAAAATGATGTGCTGACATCTTTTCTTTCTTTTAATGCATTTTACTGTCAGAGAAACTTTCGTTTAGTTGAATAAACTTGAATATGTACAATTTTTGTCAAATCAAGAAAGCTCTATTTCAAAGAGTATTTATCATGTATATATTTATGTAAAATTCTACATGTTATCAAAGACTTTGTATTATTATATTTGTAGGAATTTCTATACAAACTATTTGTACTGAAATTGAACTTATATTCAGCTGATTTTTATTGTACATTCCAGAAACAGGAAGAAGTGTGTCTTTCCTTGATAAACGTTAAGAAACAAATTGAAGGTAATTTTTTTTTGGTTTAGGGGAACTTCTGTCTATCAGCAGATGATATAAGGCATGTTATTACAATATGACTAAGTAGAGCAGGGATTCAGATATTGGTCAGGTCATTATGTTGCCCTTTCATCATTGTCTATTACAAACTTGAAGAAGGGCACTTTAACACAAATCGTGCAACTACGAGGTTCACTTTATATTGGACGTAAACATCATTTCGATGTTCTATTTGTTTTACAAATCAGCCTAACCATAAGGTTTCAGATTGCATGGTTCACAAAAGTAAAAATTGATATTTGTTGTTGGTATTTGTTGTTGTTTTGATACTCTGAAATAATCTTTTGCTTTTGTTTTTATTGGTGAGAATTAATAATATGCGTCTCAAGTGCAAGAGGATGTTCATCTTTCATGTGATATACAATTAAAAGTATACAATCTATATATCTAGGTTTCATGTGCCTTTTGGCCTACAAATTTGTCACTTAATGCCTTTTACCTCCTACTTACCCATTTAATGCCTGTTACCGTTCACATCAAATGGATTCTTCTACCTCACACATGACTATAACTGATATTATTTTTTTTCTTCTTATTGATAGATAAGCTGTATTATATCTAAAAACTATAATGAGTAATGTAACTTGTTTGTTATTTATTTGATTGCAGTTACAAATTTAAACAACTAAATGTCAGGTTCTATTAAACTCTATCCATTGAATTACACATAATTCTAACTTGAATGTTCAATTCTTATTTTTATTTTATTTTAATTTTGTATTCAAGCAAAAGAGATTCTGCCTAAACAGATATACAAAACATGTAATGGTTTTTGCCATTACCATGTAATTTTATTTGTTCGGTGAAATATTTTTCACTCTTTGTTTTCCTAGTTCTGTCCATGACACTTTGTGATTATTGTGTATCATATTTTTAAATGTTCAGTAGATATTTTTTCTTCTTTTGATTACTAAACAACCATTTTAAGACCTTAAAAGTCTGACTGTTTAAAAAAAGAACAGTTTATCACTCCTTGCCATTGAGCAAAAAGTGGTCATTTATATTATTTTAATTTTTGCAAGTTTTGTTGTGAACTTTTATTTTGTTGGTGCCAATAGCTTTCTTTCTTATTGAAGTCTTTCTGGGAGCTATTATTTTCTAAATACTATCAGATTATGGGTAAAGCTTATCTTTTATTAATGTACAAAATATATTAGAAACTTGACTATTTATAGAAATGAAAATGCAATTTCTTAATATGACAATTTTTGTGGTGCCACTTGCATTACTTGTATGGTCAAATGCAAATCCCAAATCAAACCAAGACCTGAGTATGGATTTTAAAAAATCAAGTTTTGTTTCACTTCTTGAAATAGGATTACTTGTTCTTATTCAAGGAGGCTCTATTTGAAATTAATACGAAAAATAAAAACAAACCTTCATCACGATGAACGTTATATTCAAAACATTTGATAATAATAAGTGAAACTGTGTTAATATGATGTTTGCTGCACTTCTCATTCACAATTTCTTTTTTGGTTTCAATCAATAGCGTGTCTTTGCACTTTAAAAGTTGAATTGTATGTTTTATATAAAAAAAAATTGATTCTTATCTTTCTATTCTTACTAGTGTTAAAAAAAAAAACATGGACATCTCTGTGATTTCACTTGTTTCAATATACCTTATCACATCTTTCAATGTAACTATTGTTTTATACATCTTAATTTATTTCATTGAGAGTATTATTATCTATGAGTGCAATAAAAGATAGGCCTAATAGAATTAGATGCATCTGTGTACATTTTTCAACATTATCTTCATTTGAGGTATCACCTCAACCACCGACATCTCCAGAAGGACACTTCTCTCAGGTTTACAGATAGTTTATTGCGTCTTATGTCCTTTAAAAAGAAGGTTGAGTTCTGGAAAGAGGTGAAAATATTTTGTGAGCATTATCATTGTTATTATGCAAGTGTGCACTGGAAGAACACCAGATAAGAAATATTCCCTGAAATCATGGCTCTTCAAATGCCTCAATATTCTAAATATGGCATGTAACAGCATAAAAGTCGGGACGGATTTTTATGCCACATATTTGTGTAGTCCCATATTTCTGTGCACAGTGATTGTAACTCTAACAAGACTTGGGCAAATTTCATATAATTTTGATAATTCCAGAACCTTGCAGTGCACACCAATACCTATATGCTAGATGATCAACCTGTTCTGATCGATTCCCCACCGTTTCTTTCACAATGCAATCGTATGACCTGAACCCAACTTTTATCTTTAAAGCTCGAGAGAGAGACCTCTACTGATTAGCTTTCGCTACTGGGGAAACCCCTTCTACTCTTGAAGGTCTTATCCTCGAGTAATTTCCGACACGCGATCGCTATAAAAAAAAAAAAATATGGCCAGCTACATATAAATCCATTTGAGTCAATGATTAAGATCATAATCCTTTCGGTCATGTGCTTTTAGAAACAGTTTTATATACCCCTTGAAGTATTAAACTTTTCCCCCTGTAAAATCTCTTTGCAACTCTCTCTCTCTCTCTCTCTCTCTCTCTCTCTTTCTCTCTGAACGACCTATCGTAATATTTTAGACACTCTTCAATCTCCTGTCTACCTGTTTTGAGTCCGTCCTGTTTTCGACCTGCCTGGCTATACCAGTCTTTCTCACTGTTTGTACTTCTGTTTACCTGTTTGTATTTTGTCTGTCTCTTTGCCTTTCAGTTGACTGTTTGTCTTTATGTCTGCCTGTCTTTTTTTCTATCTGTCTCTCTTTTGTCAACGTGTTTATGTCTGCATCTTTCTCCTTCGGTCTGCCTGCCTTTCAGTAAGTGTTTGTCGTTTAAGGCCGGTTTCGTCAGATGACTGGCGGTGCAATGCACAGTGTGTTTTTTTTTAGGCCAAAGTCTATTGTGTGTTAAATAAGAAGAAGAAAAATAAATAAACGAACTCTTCCAAATATATGGGCATCTTTAAATTAACTTTTCCATCTTTCCGTCTTGAATCTGTTTTGAAATGTCGTTCTTCGTTTTTATATCCGTGTATTTGTATTTCGGTCTTTTAGCCTGGTTGTCTTTCTGCCATGTCTGTACTTTATGTTGGTCTGACGGTTTTTTTTGTAAGTATGTCCGTCCATACACGAGATATAAATACTTCCGTTAAACATTTTCATAGTTTAACAGCTTTTTAAAAAGAGTATGTCGACTTTATATAGATTCCGAAACTCAAATTGTCAAGAAATTTCGGCTTCCAACCAGGAAATAAAGATCACCGTGCTCGATCTTATTATTACAATTTTACAAGCTTAACTATGACTTCTTTTCTGCTTACATAATCAAGCACGCAATCTATATTTAATTTTTAACGGATGGAAGCCGAGTTTTCTTGAAAAGAAAAAGATAATGATATCCTTGTTGTTGCACATGATTCTGTACACAGACAACCTTCACCTCGACGAATTATATTTAGAAATGGGTACATTTCATGAATATTATTTTTTTTTTCTTTTCTAATTCACTCGAGCAGCATGTCGAATTCGATGCGGGAAAAACAGATGGACTTCCTGTTTACTTTCTGACCGTACGTGGGTTTTTTAAGGTTACAAGATTTTGTTGTCAGCGGAATTCTCGAAATAAAAGGATATTTCGCTTTCGGATCAATCGCATATGATGCTAATGGCAAGTCTTTTGTTTGAATTTAAGGTATGCGCACATGCAAATGTTCAAATAATTCAATCGAAAAAATGTTTTTTGTCACTCAGAAAAATACATCGACGTAATCGTCTTGCTGTTTTCCTCCATTAAAAAAATGACATCTCAAAATTAGACTGGATACCCGAAATATATCATTTCCATTACAAGTCTAAAATAAAAATTCTCATTCCATATATCCTTCCCAGTCTTGCCTCTTCCCACTCTCTACTGCTAGTTATTTCTTTAATCTCCTCTCCCTAATTGCCTTCCTGTTTTTAGTCTTCAATTTCATACGAATCTAATTGAAGATATAATGCATTACGGAAGTATAAATACCCTGATGATCCTGTTTTCCACCTTTTTGTTCTGTCCCGACGGGATCTATCTGAAAAAAAAAGGAACGTTTGATTGATCAATAAAAAAGCTGCAGTTGAAGAACCCCAGGTCCATTGCATTTCACTTATGGAAATGTAATGTTTTGGATATTTTTTTTTTCTCCCCTTTTTTCCTTCTTCAATGCACGCGTAAGACTCGGAATTTTCTATCGAAACAGCTCAATAAATGTATTGTAATAAAGGTAGGCGAGGAGGCGAGTTGGCTCAGTCGGTAAAGCGTCTGCCTGTCGAACCAAGGATCCCGGGTTCGACTCCCACCTAGGCAGATGACTGAAGCATGCGTTGTGTGTTAACGTGCCCCTTCCCTTGTTCATAGATGCAGGTTATGTCAAGTGGAAAACACTCCGTCCCT
>BEXV01000026.1:453290-465385 GCA_003118195.1 Hemicentrotus pulcherrimus | reverse complement strand
GGGGGGGGGGGGTTATTGAGTATTGTTCCACATTCAGGGGGTCTCCAAGGCAGAAAAGGCCCACGAAAGGGGGTCAGAAATGTTGGCAGTCCTGAGACAGGGGGAAGTTTTCAAAGGGAGGGAACAAGCTTATATACTCGTACCCTAAATAACACTTGGTGGGGAGAGGGCGGGGGTATATGACAGGAAATTCGGGGTAATTCTAGTGGTCGTGTATAATGATCTAGCTAGTCAAATAGCTGAAACATGATAGCTCACATTCATAGTTCTCAATGTTTCTGATCAATTAATCAGCAAGGAAGGAGAAAGGTGACAATACTGGAGGACATGAATAAAATATAAATTATGAACGGAAAAGCAATAAGTCTTTCACCTTTGGACTTACATGTTCTCTTAATACGAAATGACTACATATATAATATTAATTTCAAATTCAAACCGAACGAAATTTGATCACGTCTTAATCATCCATAGTTAATCATTAATGTTTCCCAATGTAGGGACGAGTGGTGATGGAGTGAATACAAATATGTCTTTTGAGGACTTGACAATTTTGAGTCGAGGGCTAAATTTGGAAAGTTTGTCAAGCTTTAAGTACCAGTCTGTGCCGTAGTGATAGTTACATAATAATTTCGTTTCGTAAGGTATATGTCAATCACGAATTCGTTCACTTCTGATCTTTCAGATATTAGTCACCTTTTATATACCAATCCACAATTAACAGCAAACTTTCTGCAGAGATAAAAACACAAGAAAGGTGTGAAAGATGAACAGAGAAGCAGTGACATGTTACGTGAAACATAATTTAGCACCTCTTAATATAACAAATCTATTTCCGTATAATACTGTCTACCATCAATATAATAACTGTTCCCACTCCAAATTCCACTCTTTTAGCACATAATCAATCAACTCTTATTGCATTTAAATCTGCTGGTCCTCGAATATGGAATTCCCTCCCTTCTGATCTCCAGCACTAATGTTTCTTCATTTAAAAGCAAACTAAAACGTTCAATAATACCTACGTCAAATAGGCATGTAATTTCATCCCTCCTCCGTACGTTTTCTTATTTCGCCTTATCCTTTTCCCCTTTACCTGTATGTTTAGTGCTTAACGTTTTAATGTTTTTTTAATAACTAAGATTGTTTGTATCTCATGTTTATGCTATGTATATTTATTTATGTATTGGGAGCCCCATTAATCAAGGCTTGGCTTTTAGGGACACCCTGACCATTTTCACTGTATCAATAATGTTCATACACACATAATTTTTATACTGTTTTTTTTATTTTAAATGGTTTGATAAAACGAATTGAATTTAATTTGATTGAAGCAGTGACAAGCAACATGCGGAAAGTGAGTGTGGGAGTGGAAAGAGAAAGCAAGGGAAGAGTTAGAGAGGGTGTGTGTGTGTGAGAGAGAGAGGGGGAGAGAGAGAGAGAGAGAGAGAGAGGGTGTAATGTATACAAGAAGGGGGGGGGGGTGGTTCCTGCGGGGGAAAAGAGCCTTTAACAGTTTAACATTCCACGGTAATTTTCAGTGCATTTTGTTAAATTTGTTTACCTGTGCTTTCATCCACTGTTCAGTGGCTTAGTTAAAAAACAACGGTCATTCTGATCAGATAAATTATGACTGAAATAGATATACCACAATATTCTTACGTCAATACGCCAATAACCCTCTAATGTGCATTAATTTTAAACACGTCACTCTCACGTGAAGCGTCAGTAACCGCACCAGTTGCTGACGCAGTCCTGGGTCAGCCATAATATACGCTTCGTGTACAATGGCCATGGGATGGACAGGCGACACCCTATCGCTTTGTATTCGTATGTAACATAAACCTCAGAATATATTAAATATTCATCAACCTATTCCTCTTATATGATAAAATCACAAAATCACCGCAGGTGACAAAGTATATACAACGGATGTGTAGGTGTAACAAGATGGAGGAAGCATTTTGGAAAGCCGAGGTGTGACAGAAATAGCCATCAGAGCTTGTCCTACGGAGTAATAACATCATCAATTACTAGCATGCTCCTCTCCACGCATCCATTATTGAGTGGCGACATTAATCATAGTTCCCAGTCCATCCAATAAAAACCTGTCACAGCCTGGTGTGATAACCAGGAGGTTACGGGATGATTCCAGTACGAGTAGCAGTAGTGCATCGAGAGGTACTACCAGGAATCAGGAATGGTCACCCAAAGATGTGCCGGACATAGTGGATATTGTGATGAAAAGTGGCGCAGGCGAAGCTAAAAGGGGGATTTGTTACCTTCAACCGGAATACTAAAAGAAAACAAAATGAGAGAGGGAGAGGAAAAGATAGTGAGATAGAGAATAGAGAGAGAGAGAGAGAGAGAGAGAGAGAGAGTAAGAGGAGCGCCCCACTCCTCCCAATACGCCAATGAAAAGATGGAATTCAAATACCAACTCATTGTGCTTCTCTTGCGTTTCGATTACTCTGTGAATGTGTTAATAAAAAACATTGTCGTCCTTCAATCATCTAAATCTTTTCCATTAAACAATTTGGCTAAGAATACGATAACAATAGGTGAGAGGAGTAATTTCCTTTTACATTAGTTTATATACAATTTCATTTATACATGTATTGATCTTCTGTAGATGTAAAATTACTCTTTCATTCGAAGCAAATACTTGGTTCAAGAAATATCTCATAACAGGAGTCTAAAGGCAATTCGTATCATCTTCATCATACATATCTAGAAAATTAGCGACAGAAATTTAAAAAAAGTAATAATAACGATTATTCAAGAAGTAAACACACTTTTGATAAAAAGCGGGTGTTGGTTTTTCCCTTTTAGTTGCCTATCCAGAGAAAGTATGTATTTTATTGGTCTTTTTCAGAACAATGAAAACAATGGCAGCAAAAGTTATTGAAAACCAGAATAACTTCAAATATTAACATTCAACAACAAAAGTCTGCAGATATTTGACTTACAGTGATAAACTCAAGTAAATGTACTCTTAAATTTTAGAATAGTTGTCATTTGAAACACTGAAATAAACGAAAAGCAGAACAATGGCAGTGATGTCTAAAACATTGAAAACCGCCATAATAATACAAATCAAGCGAATAAGTCCTAAAATAATGTTAAAGAAAATCCAATGGTTCATGGTATGTAAATTAGGTAATAATTGAACATATGTTAAAAGGATTTTCTTTTAAATAATTGTTTCTTACTTTCCTATTCCAAGGAAATAATCTTTAGAACTTATCAATTGGAACCCAAACAAAACTGATTACTGAAACGAAACATTAAGCACCAAAAGTCAGCAGGTATTTAGTTTTTTATAAATCAAAAAGCGCTTTTGGGAAAATACGGAATAGATCTTTCATTATTAAAATACAAACAACAATTTTTCATGAGACTTGTATACATATTTTTTTAATGTAATAAAATGCAATGCCATATGAATCACGAGTCTTGACGACCAGTTTCTTTTTACATTCGATGCGTTGGTATAAATCAAGCGTTGGGTTTTAAGGTATACGTATAAATTGTTGTACACATTAATGTTTCCCACGCCAAGAATGTTCTCTGTTGTTATACACATTTTTGATTTATTACGTAAGTGTTATTTTACACAATAAAATTATTGTGTGAAGATCATCAAATCATAAGTGCGTCAAAACATATAAAGTGCGTCATTGTAGATAGAGCGTGTAGGCGTCTGAAGACGGTGATGGAACAATCGAGTGTCTTAGATTTGGAAATCGGAAAAAAAAATGTTTTAGAAATAAAGATTTGATTCATTGTGCCAAAGATTTCCCGCGAAGACAATCTATAGACACGTTTATATTGGTTTGTGACGCATGCCTAAAGACTCCTTGATCCCTTCTTGCTATGTCTGGCAATGACATAGTTTAGACATGACGTGGGGATATCTTTATTATTGCCTTGTTTTTATGAACCTTTGGTAAATATTGAGCATGGAAATTGGAAGATTATTCTTGGAATAAAAGTTCATGCTATTTCGTTAGATACATATTCAGATAGATAGAAAGATACGTAGAAGAAGAAAAAAATCCACACATACACACACACACACACACGTGGGTAGACAAAAAGATTGGCCAAGGTGGATAGAGGCCCAGGTGGATAGAGCAAGATAGATAGAAAGAAAGATAGATAGGTAAATAGATAGATAGATTGACATAATATACATCTCTCTTTAATAAATTTATAATACTAGACAAAATCATAAAAAAACAGGAGTGGAAAGAAGAAAAGTAAACATCTTACGGTATGTTCTATACATGATAATGAAGTAAAATATAAACGTTTGATGTAATTGTAAAGAGTATTGNCAATGAAAAAGGCAAACACATTGTAAAAAATTAACACTGTCAAAAGCAAAAAAGTTTCAAAGTGCACTGATGAGCACTGGTACTTGTTATACAGAGCACCTTTTTTCTTTGACACTGGAGAGTGTGATTTTTGTTAATGACTGTGGGGCTATTGATCCCAACTGGTCATCCATGAATGCTAATTACTAAAGAATCCGAAAGCGAAACTCATGAACCATGGTGACATGTCGGGCAAGATTCGTTACTGTTTGGATATCAACTTTCTTAAGCATTATGCCTAATTTAACAAATGTTGAAAATACATGCATTCATGTGAAATGAAGTTTATTGCATGCTTGTTTGAATACTTATGTGTGGTTGTTTGAGTGATAAAGCTTGATTTTGTTAGTGCTTGCATGTTTGTTCGATTTCAGTGTGGCTTGTGTATGTTGCTCTTGGGAGATCGCCTGAAAACACAGCAGCCCTACACTCTGAAAGAAGAATACACAGCCGAACAAGTGCAGTGCAGTTTGCAACTTCTCGCTTTTGACTTTGACCCTTTATTTTGATGTACCGCCCAGTCCATGAATGGAAAATCATAACGAATGGGGTATCATTTTAAATAGGAATAAACAACATTTATAATAATTCTTAACATACCGATAATTATGCCGTGACAAGAGATTCATAATCAATGAATCTAGAATTTCCAAACTTGTTTCAAGGTTTATATATAGATATGTATTATGTTCCATTGAAAACAGAAATACAAATCTTGCAGATAAAAAAAAAAACTCGGTGCAAGAGCAATACGATTTCCGTTCCTACTTCCGAAAAATAAGCCAATGCTTGTATCTTTTCTGTTATATGAAGAAAAGAACAAGATTATGAATTGCTTAAATGGCGTCGACTTCGGATGAACTTTCAACCACATTTTCTGTTCGTAATTTTAATTGAAGGCCTGGATTATACCACATTTCCTTTTCCTTCTTTAACTTAATTGCTTTTCCCTTTGAGGTATGCTGTAGGTGGTTTAATCTTTCCTTCTTATAAGTGAATTCATTTATTCAAACACTCTCGCGGCAAGAATATCTTAAGAAAAATATTGAATAATCTCCCACATCTTCCGAAACTTTACAAGATTTCCTTTACCGCACGCGAAGCAGGCCTGCACATTTTCCTTTAAACAAAAACATTAATACATTTAATTTACTAGTATTTGGAATAGAAACTTTTTTTCAGAAAATCTGAGGTTAATTATTTCTAAAAAATGAACATACAAATCGACAAAGGGAAACAAATTATATACAATTGTAAACGGGTGCAGGCTTTTCAAACTTAAAATAATTTTTAGTTGTTGTCAGAAGGATATATCGTGAATGTATTTTCTTTTAAATGATTACTGAGCTGAATGTCCATGTTAAAACAAAAAGTTGGAGTGGCGTACCTCACATACGNGTAGGGGAGGAGGAGCGTGCACCCCACCGATGCAATATGCAATGGGTCTACAGCACCCGGTGCTGCTTAGACCCCCCCCCCGTTATCAAATTCTGAACACGCCAGTTTAAAGAACATAAGAGAAACTGATTTCAGTATTCCTGAGGTGGAGGAGTCTAAGGACATTCCGATGTAAAGTTCAACAAAAGTGGAACGCTTTTGCTTCTAAGACTGCATTTCAAGATGATGTCGTGTCTGGAAAAACTGACTCTAATAGCTGCTAAACTACTTCCAGATAAGACAAAACATTTCCTAATTTATCAGACACTTGTCTTCTTTCTTTGAAACCAAGTTGCTGCTAGATCAGTTCACCGCAAGGTCAATTATCAATCTTTGTTTTGCACTACAAATATTGCGCTCATTGTAGCTAGTTTGAAGGGGCACGTAATCGTTTTGCGATTTTGAAAACAAAAAGGTATTGCCATCCGTATTTCTCTTTGGACTTGTTGGATACGGGATATATAGAACGGATGGGAATTAACAAACATGAGCTTCAAAATAGACAATGACATGAAAACGTGTGACTTTTTTTCGGAGAAATGACACGACACGAGGTCTCATCTTCTTGTACGGTGTTTGCAGAAGATTAGAAAGTAGCCACGAAGTTGCCAAAAGTAATTGCTCCAGTTTCTCGCAAATATGCCCTGTGGCATTCCTTCGCAGAGCTGAAATTAGACAAGTTTTTCCTCCTTCACCTACATAAAGAAACAGGACAATCACCCACGTTTTCCTCTTTAGATTCGCCATATTTTCGGTATCAGCAAGAAAACTAATTCTGATTAAAATTTGTATACGTTCTGAAAGACTTTCAGGAAATCAACGTTGAGCCAATTTCATTCCAATATTACGTTGCCTATTAATATGTTCGGATTACGCAATATGTCACTGTCATAATTTAGAACATGCCATTATAGGTGACTCACACATTGCCACACAAAGCTATTGACAGTTAAGTTTGTTTTAAGGTTTAACGTTTTAAAGTTTGTGCGATCGTGTTTTTTGTTTGTTTGTTTACCAATTCTAATATCATTCTTTTTACGAGGAGAACCAAGGAAATGCATTTATTAGATGACTGATATCTATTAATTTCTAAAACAGTTCAATGATAATTATCTTTTCTATAATCTATAATGTAATGATTAATATTAGGCTACATGTTTTTAAAGTAACCAGTGGAAAGAATCTTACTGTGTGAATCACTGATCATGAGCTGAAATTGATTAACAACAGACTATTCTTCCGATCTTAGTAGTCCGGAAATCAGACCAACCGTCTCTTTAATCACAGATTTTTCAGTTTTATTTGTTGATTTTTAAGGGGGATGTAGACCTATCAATACTCATGTTTCCCTTTTAGTCTACATGGTTGTATACTGACCGTTGATACATTAATTAACCCAGAAAAATAACAAAGGGGCCATAATGCAACCCCTCACTCCATACCCTCACTTAATCCATGCCTATTTCATCTCCCTCCAAATCCTTCTTAATCCAGATTCCATCCTGAAATAATATACAAAGTTCGACGAGAGGTCAGCATAGACAGGTCTGGTCATCGCTGCAGAGAGATGGAAACACGCCAACCAGTCAAGGGATGTTTTCTTCAATAACACCTCAAGCATTTTCTCCGGTTTTGCGGGTGCATCACGTAAAACTATTTATCCCCCTCATACACCCTGGTTTGTAAAACATGAGTGTAAATCATTGTAAGCACGTGACATAACCATCACAGGTTATTAATAGCAAGATGAATCCTATATCGAGGTTCCAGAGATA
The DNA here is from genome assembly GCA_003118195.1 of Hemicentrotus pulcherrimus. NCBI lineage: Eukaryota > Metazoa > Echinodermata > Echinoidea > Camarodonta > Strongylocentrotidae > Hemicentrotus > Hemicentrotus pulcherrimus. The sequence continues at coordinate 457,794 of BEXV01000026.1, read as the reverse complement.
GCTTTTATGAGATTGGATTGGTCCGGCAGGTGGCGGCGCCGTCGTAGAAGTAAAGCTCACAACACAGGGAGGGCTCTTGATTTCAAATGGCGCTCTTTTTGGCAGACATCTCCCCTTCGGAAATTCAGGGAAGCTTGATGAGTATTTCTAAGAAGGGATCTGGGTTTGAATATTGGAAGATGGATATTACCAGGTGCGTTCCCGTGCATTAATGACAAATAATACCCCTCCCCCACCTATCTCATTTTGTGAAAATATGTAGAAAAGATTATCACGATACCGTGGCCACTACATTAAACGTATAAACATGGATCGAGTTGTAAGATCCGATTTTGCAGACCATTACAAGATTGTAAAAAACAAAGTTCTAGCTTTCTCTTGCTTTCTTTCTTTCTGAAATGCAATATATTATTTATTTGAATGCTCGTGATCTCCCTATAATAAAGAAAGGATATTAAATTGCACTCCTTCTAAACTTACCACGGCGTTGGAACCTAAGTCATTTAAATGAAACGTAATCAAATATTGTGCTGTTTGTCGGAGATGCTTTCATGTTTAATAAACCTGTATTCAATTGTCCCGAACAGTTTCTATATACATTCATTAATATATGGATCAAAAGCTAGAAAAATATTCATCTTTTTCTGTAAAACCCATGACGTATGGCTATTTTTAGGTGGAAAAACTGCTCGGTCACAGGCAGAAGATCACGGCGTAGCAATATTTCGAACCAAATATTTAGTGTAATTACTATACATACATTTATTTAACAAAAACAAAAACGATTCTTCATAGTGCTTTAATCTGAAGTGAAAGATAATTAAACCAATGTTTCGTTTTTAGCCATCGTTAAAAATTAATAAAAGATCGGCCCTCCTCACTTTGGACAACGCTCCTGAGTGTTGTTGTTTTTCAAGGAAGAGGAGGTTATACCAATCGCAGGGGTGGGCTTTCCTTGGGGGGGGGGGGAACTTATGTATCCTTTGGTCTTTTCTTTTACCAGAAACGGCGAGTGTTGTTTTCTTTGGTTGCAAGCTAAGATACCAGACGACGCTGGCATCTAAATTGTTCTCAGTCTAATCAGTATTGCACATTTTCTGGTTGCACGGAACTCGCTCACCCTAATTTCAACTCTTGATACCGAACTGTTTGTTTTAGACATCTTTCATCTTCTTTTTTTCCTCCTGTTTGTCATTTTTTTAAATGAATATTCAGCCTTCTATCTAGTAGACCATGTACTTGATTAAGATGTAAAGACTAACGATTCCTTTGTTTCATTATGGATTATGCCAAAGATAGAGAGAGAGGAAGGAGTATGGGTGAGATGGAGGGAAAATGTAGAAAGAGAGAGAAAGAGAGAGAGGAAGGTGGTGGGAAACTCGCTTGACCAAAAACCACGCCCATTTTCTAAAAGATGAAACAAAAATCCCGCATTTGTAGTCTAATGGATCATGCGGTGATATCATATTTGGTAGTTGTCTTATTTTGTGTGTTCGGGAGTGGTGGGTTTGTATGGTTGTCTGTTGCATCTAAAGTGTTAAATTTTACTCTAACCCCGCCAAATATATGTATTTGGATTATAATTTCAGAACGAAACTTTAACAACCTATCGACACAACGCCTGATAAACTTGAAAATCTATCAAATCGTTCAATTTAACCCAAGTGGTCAATAGTCAATACATTTTGCAAAATATTTGAATGAATAATTCTTCCCTCTCAGGAGAGGCGACGGTCGCAAGACTAAAGCAGAATGTTGCTAACTTTCACCCCAAAACGACCTATATTGACAGCGTCTAAAACTAATGCGTTAGGAGACTTTATTATCTCTCCTCGTGATTTATTCCAGGCAATATCAAAAAGGATTTCAAAAAAGCAGGAAAAATCTTACCCAAAGGGCACAATCGAAAATGTTAAGATTCAGGAAATTCATGATAATCTGCTTTAATACCAATTTCAATGGACATTTTCGTTATCTGCGTCTACCGCGCAAAATCGCCCTGGTTCAAAAAAGGGTGGAATCCAACGAATTATTAAAACTTAATCCGTTCCGCAGCGCATCTTGATCCCAGCGTATATCATGCACGTCATTATGACGTCAATAGCGCGGGAATTGTGTTTTAACCACTTCAATTTCTGTCATGTGAACAGCAAAAGTCTGAAAATGATTTTCCAAATTTGGAATTATCTCAAGTGTTTAAAGTATTTTCGATAAAAGTTTCCTGTGAAACATAGCAAAGTGATAGAGAGGATCAATTGGTTACATCGACAGAATTGACGCTTTAGAATGAAATAGTTTGAAGTAGACGTAAGAAAAGCAACAAGATTTGGGGTATTTTTAAAATTTATGATCTTTCCCCCCCCCCCTCCACTTTTTAGGCCGGAAACACTGGCGAAAAACACGAGAGACGTGCAGTTTCGCGATTTCTTCATCTTAATGTCTCATTCAAATAGAATAAGTTAAATTGAGATACGCATCCTTTCTGAGCTAAAAGGGCATCTTGGGCAATTCAATAATGATGATCGGAAGTATCAATAAATAATGAATAACAACCCCCCTAAAAATAAAAAATTAAAACATACACGCACACAAACCAACAAAAAACAACTTCACATGATAAATGATATGGGAGGTAAATTAAAACTTTTATACACTCTCCTAATATCTAACGTAAATTGAAATCGTAAGATGAATAAACTGAAACTTACGAACGAAAGATGTTTCATGAATGAGAATAGAGTACCAACCTGGGTTCGATGATTGTATTACGACAACATATTTGTCTTCTTCGATTTAGAATCGTATCGGTCATTTGATACGGTCCCCTTCCTTCTGAAAATACGATTGTTTTTTCAGTCTAAACTCTATTTGTCCCGTAATAGCCATTGACTAGGGGGCATCAGATGCACTGGAAATTAATTGACACATTTTAAGCCTTGTTATTCGTCTTCTAATTTCCGTCCACTATCTATTCTTTCAACACGGCGTTGAAGTTTGGTCCGGGGCATGAGATCATGTTTCGAGAGAGGCGCCTCTAAAGACAGAGTCAAGAGGACACATAGGTAGCGCTAGGGGGTGGAGGGTCCAATTAAAAGAAGTGTATTCAACGATAAAAGATGATGCGATGCGGAGATGAAGATGCGTGGTATATATAGGACATGAGAGGATGGGGATGGGAAAGATGCGAGGAATATCTTGAAAGAATGTAATGGAGGAGAATAGCATTAAGGTTAGGTGGACAAGGTACTAGTTGAGACTTGATAGATAAGACCGTGAAGAAGATGAAGGGGAAGAAAGGAGGGAGAAAAAAAAGAAGAAGAAGACAAACACGAAGAAGACGACAGAAGAAGGAATAGACAAACTATTAAAAAGAGAAGGAGAAGAATAAGTAAAAGAAGAAAAAAGAAGCAGAGGAAGAAGATGAAGAAGATGACGAAGAATGAGGAAAAGGAGGAGTAGGATAATAAGAATACAACGGAGAAAATGACAAAGCAACACGTAATCTATAATTTTAAGATGAATTATTTTGCTTCACCATGAAAAAATTGACTCATGTTGACGAATTCTAGAATTCTAATTCTAGTTCAGGATTAGGATCACCTCCAATGTAGCAGTCAAACAACATTTCCCTATACCCTGGAAATTCCCTTGCGACTTTAAGCGAAGCTATAATGTGAGCATCTAAAGGGAACTACCGCAGGCTATAATATCATGCATACAATGTTTGAGGTATGAAATCTTGCCCCCCATAGTCTTCGATGATCCTTCCGCTAGTTGAGGATGTATAAGACGCCATTTGATCTCAAGCACGAAGCGTGAAGACGGGATTTACCGTCTATAATCAGCATTTGATCCCCGTCTCATGTAGTTCCCCGAAAATGTCATACACACCCTCCGAACCTTAATTCGTCGCTATGAATAGTGCATGCTGTGCCAGGTTTGGTGGGCTTTGGGTACTGTTCCAAGAAAAACAACGTGACGAGCGATCCACAAGATGATTAGTCTGGAAATTTTTCGTCAGAGAATTGAACGGATTACTCTTTATTATTATATTCCTATATATCACCATATATTGAGTTTTCGAAGTAAAGGCAGGAAGAAGAATATTTGAGGGAGCAAAGTGATTGATCGTTTTTAGGTTGATTGTAAATAATTGTTAATTTTTTCAGCACTTAACAAAACAATTTCCTGATCTGCCTTATAGTTTCTTTTTAAGGTGCAGAATTACGCAATATCGTTAAGAAACGTAATCACGTGAGGAACGAGATCCCTCATTGTTATTTTCTCCCTGCTGTCGGGCGTTTTTTTGTGCTCACTGTTTAACTGGAAGGTCCTATAGGGCGTGTGGCCCTAACTACTCCTTTCCCTAAATACACTGCGGTCCTTCGGAGAATAAAGATGTGAAAGAGGTGTAGAGAGAGAGAGAGAGAGAGAGGAGAGAGAGTGAGAGGGGGAGACTTAGAATTAAATAGAGAAAGAATGGAGAGAGAGAGAGAGAGAGAGA
>BEXV01000026.1:432762-444959 GCA_003118195.1 Hemicentrotus pulcherrimus | reverse complement strand
CCTGCGTATCGTTGGCTATTGTTTGGACTATTATTATATACGAACTCATACGGTCATTATTTTCTTGCACTTTTATATGTTAAGTGGGCCTAGGCTAGCAAAAGAACACACATGTGCTTGGAATATCCATACAAAATGATGATAAATTTCCAGATTTTAAACAGTGAACGACGTTTTAAATGCCCATATGAACATCTGTATGCATGTTTGAAGGAGTGTATTAGCTTTAAGGGTTCTCACTATTTATGATTCGAGATTTGAAAGGGGGGAGCATGACGTAAACTAAGCTCTGACGTCGATGACATCCGATCCTACCCATCGAAATAATTACGATATCGGTAATCGGCCTGCTCGTCGTTGTGGTTCTTGACTGGCGGACTAACGCTGAAAGCTGGGCTAAATTGCGAGTTAACATCAAGGCCAGCGCCAACCCTATCACTTTCAAATCCATCGCTTATCATAGCTTCCTTCCAGCTAACTTATGATTGCAGATAACAATTTCTAGTCTATGTTTTCAAACATTTTGCCTTTTTCAAAACCATTAAAAAAACACACACACTGAAACATTAGCTACCAAGAGCATAGATTGATATTGGGCTTTTGAGGTTGCATATAATAATGTTTATAAAATATATAAGAATGTTCCTTATCAACAACTTCCAGCATTCAGTCCTAAATCAGAAATTAAGCAATAACTCAATTGTGTTCGCACACATCAGCTAATAATAACATGCCTTCCCACTGTTGATATAGATATATTTAAATCCAATGTCATATCTGTTATCATTTCTTTTGCCCCCAATATTCAAACAACCGAATAAAATAAAAGCAAATAAACGAATTATTAAAAAAAAGTAGAGGAGGGTTCCTAAGATTTGATGCATATGTTGAAAACCCCATTCATTTACCGCATGCATTATTAATAAAAATGTGCACTAACATAACTTGCGAAACAAGTATACGATGTGAGACTAACCCTGCAAGAAAGCGGAGAAAAAAGGGGAGACCAGCAAACGTATCGATCATACAAGTAGCTCTCAAAACGTCGCATTTGTCACGTACATTTTAGGCGCCAAAAGATCATTCTCAAGTTTCTATGTCCGAGCGTTGTCGTCTGCCCAGGGATAAGGGGATAAAAGGGAACGGAGTCGGAGATTTAGGATGAGGTCACGATGCTCCACATCGGTGGCGTTTTTTAACCAAAAAATTACGAAGTGGGACCTGGGAATATGTGACGTAAAGAAAAGAAAATGAAGTAGACAAGGAAATGGATGTAGGATAGGGCGAAAGGGATATGTAGGAAGACGGAGATTAAGTTGAGAGAGAGAGAGAGAGAGAGAGAGAGAGAGAGAGAGANAGAGAGAGAGAAAGAGTGAGAGAGAGAGAGAGAGAGAGAGAGAGAAATATGACGACGGGGAGGGGGAGCTAAAGTAATAACATTATACAACACGTTAACATTTTTCGACATATCATTTCCAGTTTCACCTGGTCATAGTTATAGCATCGTGTCTTTGCGTATCATCATTGTAAGAAATAGATGTTTTTTTAAAAGGTCAATTTCCATTCGCACGAGAAAGAAAAAGAAGGATGAGATGACAGGATATTTGCAAAGGACAGGGAATAAAGAAAATAAAAGAATACATAACCTTTAAACAAAATGGCCTAAATTTTATAGAAGTCTTACAAAATGTCCTTAGCTATCTGGAAAAGTTTGACCTCATGTCCTTGGTCACCAGCTTAAAACCAGTTATTTCAGTTGGCACTTGTCACGCCGAGTTCTTTCTAAAAATACTTTTACTTTCAACTGATCAAGGAGATTCTTAATTGATACATTTGCCTTCAACAAATTTAGAACAAATCGTAGTAAGGAGCGAAAGAAATTTATGATCAACGTGTTTACGATGAAAGTTTAGTCGAAAAGAGAAAGAGAGAAGGGGGGGGGGCGGGCGGCATGATTGACCTGATATTGGGGTAAAGGTTGCCTCCCGTTTAATCATTATAAGGATGTCGGCCCGAGCAAAACCAATTTACTTTAGCAAAATGCAATATTTGGGGGAATAACAGAAGAAAAAAAATAGAAAAGAAAATGGGAATGTTTAGAGACAAGTAAAAATCAGTGATATAGTGCTGCGTAGGGGTGAACTACAACACGTTTCTCGTTACAGACGTTTTTCCAGGCATTGAATGAAGCGATCGATTTCAGGCGATCAATGACAGGGTAAAGTTGTTCTGCTCAATTACCGTTTCCAAGACAACCAGGATAAAATTTATACCTTCCAACGACGGGAATGCAATACCCCGACGTAGGCATTATCCCCCTTGGTTGCAACTCACATGTAAAAGTGTATGTTTTCTATGCTTAGTAAATCTGTTGAAGGTTAGTTGGTTGGTTGGTTTGTTTTGCCTGCCCGCTAAGAAAGCATGTGTATGCTTGTATACTAAGTAAGCGACCAGGGGACCGACGGCTTTAAGTCCTCTCCGAGGGAATTGGTAATAATAATAATAACAATAATAATAATTTAACGTATATAGCGCTTAATGCAAATGTATCTAAGCGCTTTACAAATATACTATTACCCCGGTCATTGGATTCAGTGCTTGCCTGCACACAAAGTGTGCACAATCTCCACTCCCTGGGGAGCATTCCAGCCAGGCGTTACATGACGCTCAAAACTGTTTGACGACAACAGCTAGTTTTGTGTTAAGGATTTGTTTTCTTCCACCTCTTTCTCTGCAGCCAGACGTTATATCAAAGAGGTAGGTCGGTCCTTTAAAAAAAAAAATCGTCGCGCTACCCAAACTTCTCCAAACTGCTCCCGCTGTGCTTCAATTACCTTTTTAAAAGCTGTGATAAGTCTGTGCTGTACGTGGTACATCATCCTTTTATGAAGGTGATCTTCACCGTCCTAGTAGAGAACTTTCTTTTCTGAAAGGCGATGGGGAGTCAACATTCAACAACGCGACGTGCTCCGGCGCCACTTTTTGGGAAGAAATAAAAGCACAACCAATTGTAACCACTTCCTTGTGAATGTGGTGAAAAATCATTTTTCTCGATCTGCTCAATTATTTCTTGTACAATGTTGCGTGAAATGAAATATCCAACATAGTCCATATTTTTTACATTAACGAAAGAAAATGTCAGCACTCCCTCAGGGTCCCCCTCAAAAACTATGCCATCACGGTATTGTCGTTATTCCATACTCTTATAAGACAGTGTATGATTTCACATCTCCCAGTTGAACCTATTTATTCGTCTGATGTAGATGTGAAGTTAGTACATAATAATTATTTTTTATTTCACGACGCTACAATACAAAGCGTAAAAGAGAGATTGGGGAGTAAGAGCGAGAGACAGACATATAGACAGATAGATAAAGAGAGGGGAAGAAAGGAAAAAAAGAGAAAGGGAGAGAGAGAGAGAGAGAGAAGGGGGGAAGAAGGGGATGAGGGTTACAAATCCGATTAGATATAGAACCATTTACGGATGAGAGTATGAGCATTATTTCCCAATTCTCAAATTCTAGGTATCACCCTCGAGGTAACACAGGGAAATAAACGCAGAGAGCTGCTAAGAACTGTCTAGAAAGATAATGTGAAGTAAAAGAAAAGTGCCCTTTTACAAATTGCATTGCCTATGGCATTGTACCTGTTTTTTTTTCTTACATGATATCTGAGGGTCATGGAGAGTTCTCTCCAATCTGCGGACTGAGAACGTGATATGAAGTTGCTCACCAGAATGTTGCCCGCTCTCACAATATGTTCCCGGGCTGTGTGCACTATTCAGAAGGCCCTCCAGAAATGTGGCACCTCTCTATCGGCCTGCAATTTCAAAAATAGCAAACTGCATCTGCATTATTAAGTCGTTCAGAAGTAAGATGTAGTTTCAAAGTAGCATGGTGAACCACTTTTTATTTTCTTTGAAACAACGCATGACAGGAGATTATGTACCAATTGTAAAGTTGAAAAGCATGTATTTTGAAACAAATAGAGACTGTAACAATGATGATAATAACACCTTGAAATGAATGTTAAAGGGGAATTCCACCCTGATAATAATTTTGTCTTAATACAAGGAGAAAAATGATAAGAACAGATCAGTGAATGTTAGAGAAAATTAGACAATAAATAAAAAGTTATGGATTTTTAAAAAACCATAACTTTTCATGAAATACTTGGAATATGTGCGTCCAGTTGGCAATTGGCAATGCGGTCTCTATAAATATGATGTCACCCCCTCACATTTTACTTTTTGTTGAATGCAAGAAAATTCATTTTATTCCGTTTTCGTCAAAAGATATATTTTCTTCATGCCTATCTCGATCATAAATCACAGATAACATGTTTTTTTTTTCATGCACCCCGATATAAGATGGGTCTACTAATCCATAAGCATTCAGAGAAATGGAGATTTCGGGTCATTCTGTTATTCTGATCAGTGGTGAATCGTGAAGGGATGACATCACAATTTCCGATCGCATCGCTGATTTGTCTCCAAGATTCCATGATTTTTTTTATGATTTTGAAAGAGTCGTAACTTTCTTATTTGTTGTCCGATTATTCTTAGACTTTTACTGAATTGTTTCTCTAACTGTTCTGCTTCTATAAATAACAATTCAATATCAGGGTGTACTTTTCCTTTAAAATGAAAATCAAAAGTCATCTCCGTTTCACTGAAGTTAATGGGCAGGCGAATCAAACGCACTTCCCCCTAATATTATGCCTTATTTCAGGTATCCAGTAATTTAAAGGGACCGTTTAACAATGTTAAATCTGAGATACACGGCCCTATGTGTTATCAGTGTTTTTGATATGGTGTAATATTGAAGCCCTACAGAATTCCGCTTCAAAATGATCAAGAAACGCCTCAAAAAAGTAAAAATCTTTGAGTGACCGGTTTTACCATACTCGTTTTCCCAAATAGACTGTAGTGTAATGAAAACCGTTTGGTTTAACGGTTTTCAAAATTTGTAATTCTAATCATAAATATCTTGATAATCAGACAGACGATCGGCTTGTAAAAGTCATGGGGTTCCTGACTAACCTAAAAGTTTATAATTATCATTGCAGCATGAGCTAAATCAAGAATTTTGTTTCAGAATCTGAGACAAAGTTACCGGATCCCTTTAAGTCCATGCAGTCCTTGATCTGCTCACTCCCCAGTTTACACTCGTTAATAACTTTAATTTGCTCTGAATCGATAATAACAAAGCTTGAAATGTCCAAGAGCCACCCTTTTTCATTAAATTCCTTTGTAATATTTAGTTAGTTTTAGAAATCAATTTCTTCCTGAATTCTGGTCATTTTACCCAACATCCCGATATAGGTTGATTTTTATCTGGGGTAGAATGCAACCGGAGATCCACAACTCCAATGAATTTTTCCCCCCTCCTTAGGACATTTTTACAGAAGCATAACCGCTAGTGGGACTTTTGAAACGAAATAGATTTTGGCGCTCGTGGCACATCAGATTTACATGGACTTTATTTCGACAAAAATAGAATTTGTTATTGTGTTTCTTCAGAATATGAAATTATCTTATAATCTCAGCGGTATTTGATCCTCACCAAAAGCCCACTAATATGGTATAATTAAATATCTATATGTGGGTGGATTTATATGGTTAAACATAAGTAAATCTCGGCCGTCTGTGAAATGATGAAAGACATTAGAACTGGGCCGGGTATGAAAATAGTGGAATTGTAAATTTCATCTTTGTTGTGATCAAATGCTTATATGAATATTCATAATTAGATATAAACGACATGAAAACAAAAAGAGGCATACCTTTTCAAAATTAAAATTGATTTGATTCAATCATACTCGAGTTTTCAAAAAGAAAGTTTATGCTTGCGATGATACGCCAGTGAATATCCGGCTTTACGAGGGAGTCGGTACTTGAAAATTAATGTCTTGCTAACAACGCATTATGCCGTTTGCGATATCACTTCCGGTTGTTGAGCCTATAACGACGCTTGACCCATACAGCACAACGTTTACTAAATGCATTCACTACATTTATGACGTCACTCTCACAATCATGTGCGTCCAAGACTGCGCCAGTCGCTGACGCACCCTTACGACAACGGAGTGAAATGCAACAGGAATTAGCGTAATTGGTCTCGAACCTGGTCAAATAATTATGTACTGAACCGTTCCTTCTTTTCACGATACTGTAAATGACGATTTTGTTGATGTTGTTGCTCTGGGTATCTCGAAATGAGACTCTACGATGATGAGGATGAGGACGATTTCACTAAATACTATATAGCGGCAATAGAATAAGTAAGGGAAGAGGTTGAAGGCAAATATAAATTGGACGAGAAATTGGAGGCAGATCTGTTTTCACAATCGATTAACGATGTCATCAATAACTTGGTATAGACTAAAAATTAAAATGTGTTATTTTTTAAAAGTCATCTCGAATCTGTTTAGTTTGGAAAGGGAGGAAAGTAAAAAATAAGTAATGAAATCCAAGTTAAAAGATTTTTCGGAAGCTGAGTGGTGTAGAGGGCAAGTGGGAGCAAACGGGGATTCCTTCCAGCCTCAGCTACCGCTTCGTCCAAATGAGCGGAAAACACGATCCCGTTTATCATCTCTTTTGCAAAATTGGTAAAATGAGACCCTTGTTTACATGGCAAGAATGTCTGGATAGCCTGCACTTAAGAAGTTGGACGGGAGGTCGAATTTTCACTGCTTACCGACTAGAGGCGAAGGGCGAGTCAGCGGAAACATAGGATGGTGCTAGTGTACCGACAGCCAAGTGTCATGCCGTCATTGGTCATATCCGGTCTCGAAATAACTCTTCAGTTGAGTCCATTGGTGATTAAGAGCAAGGCAGAGATTGGTCCCTCCCCCTTTATTTATATAAAGGCTTCTGTGACCAGAAATCACGATTTCAACCCTCCATTAATTGTTTGTAAAATTGAGAAAAGAAACAAATTATTTTGACAGTAATAAAACATAACTATTAATATTTATCAAATTGACCTTGGTTAGTACTAACAAAAGGACAATACAACTGATGAAACCATCTTTATCTTGCCCATTCCTGTCCTTCTCTTTCATCTTCAATTGCTTTCTCCCCTCCTTTCTTTCCATCTTCCTCCTTCATTTTACCTCTCCACTCTTTCTAAATTATAAAGCACCGCTGATCATTTTTTTTCTTTTAAAACATTTTAGTTCAATATTAACTTCATATCTACTCTAGACAAATGTGTGTAAAATGGAAGCTGTGAATAATAGTGCAATCCTGGATGCCTCTTTTATTCCATCATGTCTACAGCGATTCTTCATGGCGATTCACATACACATACTTAATTTATCTCTTCACTTTGGGCTATATTTCCACACACTAAACATTCCACCATTCCCAACCCCTCCCCTCTGTGAAAAATTCTTATACCCCTCTTTCCTCCTCGTCAACTCTTTATATTTCATTTTTGGGGGGATCGTTCCGAGACACCATTATGACCTTTCAGTCGTGACTCGCTCTCCACGATGAATCGAACATTGTTTGGACCAGGGCTGTTTATTGGAGCACCTGCGGTAGATAAACGATAAGAAGTCGAAGTACTGTCCACCGAGGGCTTAGCTACAGGGAGGCAAGGGGTACTTTCCCCCATTCAAGTGTAGATAAAAAATAAAGAGATAGAAAAAGCGATAACTTAACGGTGAGAAGGGGGAATGGTTTGGGAAAGAAGACATCAATAATATTATATAGCCTACCAACTCTCAAACCAACCCCCTAATCAGTTACCTTGTACATTCGCATTTCATTTCCAGAGTGAAACCGTTTCCCCCAAAGGGTCGACTCAAGCTACGCCTCTGCTGTCCACATTAAGGTGTGTATGTGTGTGTCTGTTTGTGGANGGGGGAGAATCTCGCTGTTTAGTGCGAAGGCCTTCCCGTACTTCATTAAGATATCGGCAGGTGCTGGCGAGATTTCGATCGGTGTCGAGGATCCTTCGAAGTTTCCTCGAAACCGATATTTCATCGATTGCAATTAACCTTTTAGTATCAGAATGTCACGTGGGAGGGAGTGATTGTTCACGATGTGAACAATCAGGGATAGATCAGGTACAGGTTAATGACATGAGACAACATTCCCTCTTCGTAAACTTTAAAGTGACTTGGTAACATTGTTGAAGGTTGATGAAAAAATTGCTTAATTTTTGTATAAACTTACTATATCCCTTTTACTCTACAGACCTTCTGATATGCATAAAATCCTGGAAAAAATTCTCAAATCACGAAGATATCTATGGTTTTCTTTGAAGGAGTCGATGTATGAAACCCTCTGATTAACAGTAAATTCTCCCACCCATTTTTGAATTTTCCCAACCGTTTTTCCATGAAAAAAAGTCATAAAACAGGCTATAAAAAAATCTGTCAACACTTAAATGTCTGAAATGGAATTTAGAGCCATTTTATTGCTGTGATAACGATTTCCATTCACCTAAAATGTAATTAAATTGTAATAATATAGTATAGTTGGGAGAATTAAGGAATCGATCAGATCATTTTTTCCCAATTTGTACCATGAATAATGGTCCGTTTTTACTAAAATTTTCCGATTATCTTTAATTGTACATCTAGCATTGAAGTCACTACCTTAGCACCACTATCTCTCATCTGAACAATGTTACCAATTCCCTTTAATTCGTTCTATTCGAGGTATCAAGTAATGAAATGTCTGGTCGCCAAAAAAAAAACTGTTTTATTTCCCTTATCTTTCACGCAGGCTAAACTCAAGGATCACAGTCATGCAGATGCAGCCAATGCCGACAAAACCTGTATCTTGTCATATTTTCCGGTACATGGTTGTGTATTCAATTCTTAATTCTTAAATATTATTATCCAGCCAATCTGATTAAGTGTTGTAAAATTGTGTGTAAATGTGAACATGAGAAATCCGAAATCAGTATGGCCCCCTGTGAGATTAAGGTATTCCTAGAAAAGAAGAGAGGTTTATTTTGGTGCTGAAGAATCCAGTAAATCTGAAATTTCCGATAGAATTATTTCCGATGCACTGAGCATTGAAGTTTAAACGAGAAGAAAAGCATGCACCTGCCACCGTGTCTATGCAACAACTTTGTTCTTATGTTCCCGTTTCATGAATCGTTAACGAGGAACTTATGACCTTCTTCAATAATAATCAGCGCCATGTGCCCCCGCAACCTCCGCAGAGAGAACGTCGTCAAATCGTATGAATAAATACATATACAGACTCCTTGAGGAAGATAGGCAAATACTAAAAAAACAATTCCCTATCAATTATGTATTCTTTGGGACAAAGAGAAAAAATGGGTGATCTTATTTACAACTTGAATGTCTCGGTTGGATCGTAGAGGTTCACACTCTGAAATTGCTTCGTTGAATGTTTTCCCAACGCTCTTTAAATATCGTGCATCATTTAGCAAGGACGGTGTTTTCCGTTTCAGTATTGAGGATTTAACCGCAATATTAAATGCCGAACTTTCAAATTTTGCTTATTGCCTTACAACTATTTGAGCAAGGCATTTCGTTAAGCAAACACGGAATTAAACCTTATGTTAATCTAGTAACAAGAATGAGAATTTATTTTCTGAAAAACATCGATAAGAGTTACCATATAGTTTGATGTGTTTATATAAATAGGATATCTTATATTTTATTGATTAGATGGTTTCTTCAAATTTGAAATGTGGTATTAGTAATAAACGCGTTTCATAAGCGAAATTTAAAAGCTATATTTACCGATGATAAGACTCTCTAGATTAGTGGAAGCCGTAGATCCAATGGATTCTGTTCATCTGAAATGTGGTATTAATAATGAACGCGTTTTATTAGCGAAATTTAAAGGCCATATTTACCAATGATAAGACCCTTTAGATTAGAGGAAGCCGTAGATCCAATAACGAGTCCAAGTACGTCTATTTCTGCCCGTCCTTGAGCAGGTGTTGAATAATTGATATTTCATACGGGAAAAAGAGGGAATTGAAAAGGTTTATTTTTCCCTCATGGTCTTCAAAAATGTTTAAATTGTTTATTCAAGGTGAAAGGAATCATCATGTATTGTATTTATTAAACTTCATTGATGTACATCAATATTCTGTTTATAAACATATAATCACTTTACAATGTAATGTAACATATCAATATTCTGTAAACACCGTATAAATCAATTTACAATGCAGTGCTTATAGCAAAACAGAAGGAAAATTATACCCAACATCATATTATGGCATCTCAACATGATGCAGGACCCATGAAACTATACCCGAATTATTTCTATTTCTAGAACAAGAATACGGAGAACAGGAGAGTAATGATAAAACAATTAAGAACTCTAAATTCCGCAATTATCTTTGCTTTCTACAAAATACAGACTTATCTGTTCAGAGCGGAAGAGAACGAACAGCCTTTGAATTAAAAAAGACTCGATGATATTAGTTCGTTTAGACGATCCCTTTTAATCCAATGTTTTACATGACGTCTCAACGATTATAATAATGATTGAGACAAAATCATTGATTCTTGCAAATGGTGAAAATGGTCAAAATTATGGCTTTTGCTATTCACCAAAACTTAATTTCGCAGATTTATGAAAGTAGACTGTGAAGCTTTATGGGTTCGACTGAATTTTATGTAACCCCGTCCCACTTTCATTGCACACCGCAGGAGCAATACAACTCACTCTTGACTCTCTTAAAAGAGTGCAAATTTAGCTATACTTCACCCGTTCAAACAGGAAATCCATTTTGGTAGCAAATCAACAATGAACACATATAATCACTGGGGATACTCAGGGCTTCCTTAAATTTCGATTTTGAAACAAATTCGCGTCTTCCATGCAATGAAATGTGGGCAGTGGCATCCCGAAATGTAGTTCAGGGCAAAAGGAAATACTCTATAATAGCTTGGCTAGCCGCCAGATCTGATTTGATCGAGAATTTTCTTAGTCTATCTTGGGGATAAATCCCAAATGAGCTTCTTTTATCACAATGGTACACTCTGATCTTAATTTTATAAATAATTCTATCGAAAGTCTTCATCGAATGCTAAAGAGCGAAAACTTAATAATTCTAGGTTAAGCCCATAGTTACCCAAATTTTTATAATATAACCGACCAATTATACTGATAAATATTTTGTATACTTCTCTTGTCATGGCATTAAACCATTTTTTGTTTAAGAATAATATTAGAGATATAATCTAGATGGAATAAGAAAACAATCAGCTCCAATTAAAAGAATAGAAGAAGAAAATTACTACAGTAACATTGAAATTATACTTGTGACATTTTTCCTGCTTTTTATACATCATCTATGAAAAAGATGACACAATGTGTGCACTTCGTCAAAGCTCACGCATTAAAAAAAAGTTCCAGTATATAAATCTATTCTCTCAGAAATCGCTCTTTTTCTAAGGGTAATTATACCCCTTAAACTGACGGATGGCTTAATCTTGATTTTTAAAATAAAGAAACGGATATCTACATGATCTATATATTCAGAGAACAAAAATCGAGTGACTGGCAGTTGGAATCCTTTCCCTAGACATCCCTAACGGCAATCTATGTTTCAATCATTTGATCATTCAAACTTAAGAATTATTCATACTCTTTTGGTTCTGATATCTAAGACAGTTCTTCATCTTGATAAAGTCACACCGATGAGACCGACACCAGACCGACAATAGACCGAACAAAAAACACTATATCCCGAATGACCTAGATTTAGAGTGATTATCGGATGGCTAGGGTTAAGTGTGACTGGGTTTTTAGATTCCTGAATGATGGCTGATTTTCCTGCGGGGTGAATGATAGAAGGTGCCTGGAAAACAAGGTTACAGTCGTGCTGCTCTCTTTAAAGTGTTGATTGTGACGTTTGACAGGGTTAGAAGATAAGTTCATTAGGGGCTAGTATGTGCCAAATAACCAATAATGTATAATCGTGTACTACCTTATTCTACGTGTATAGTCACTTTCGAAAAGCACAACTTACGCTGAATCTGTGGGTATATACTTTTCTTTGTACCTGATGCATTAAAGAGAAGGTTGAGTTCTGGGAAGGGGTGAAAAATAATTCGTGAACTTTATCATTTGTTATTATGCAAGTGTGGAAGAACATCAGATAAGACATGTTCCCTGAAAAGAATGGATTTTCAAATACCTTCATATTCTAAATATGTCATGTTTATCGTAAAACTCGGGGGGG
>BEXV01000026.1:392620-402868 GCA_003118195.1 Hemicentrotus pulcherrimus | reverse complement strand
TTTTTTTTTTCTTTTTTTTTTTCTCCTTTCTCCTTTTTTTTTTGGCCGCCCAAGGGGGGGGGCGGGGTTTAAATCCCCTAAACCCCCCGTAGATCCGCGCCTGTTATGGGTCTATCATTATATGCAGATGTGAACGTCCATTACTGTGACGGAGGAAGCGGAACGTGAGAAAGATTTCCACTTGAGGGAGTAGCTTGAGGAGCGAAGAAAACTATCACAACGATTGCACAGAAACGATGGAAGAACAACAGCACAGCGCAATGAAAGTATTTTAATTCCCACAACCGACACAATTGGGGAATTCACCTTTCTCAAACGGAGGACCGACCAACATTAATATAGCAAGTATGAACACTGCCAATTCCTGCCAACCGTCAAAATAGATATTTACAGTAGGGTTCGGGAGAATTCTCTCAACATTTATGCCAATAGGGAACGTTGTCTGGGATATTTTATTGATCAAAAACTAGATTATCTACAGAAACACATTCAGTAAAAAAAAATGCCAAGGTCAGAGCTAGCTTCTTATAGCATGAATTTCTATTCAATGTAAATACGAAATCGATTGAAATGCGTTTAGAAAGGCGGCGTGAAGCGTTGCCAGTGGTAAACTTAATTCAAAACCTTGTTATCATCGTGCACTCTGGATATTCTGTCTAATACACAGAAGAATACATTGAAGTATTACAACGGAAGCATTTCATGTTTTAACGGTTTTGTTAGTGTAAATAATGATGTTGGAAGCAAGCTATCCTCTTACTCTCCTTGTAACATTTGAAACAAAATGTTACGTGATACAGTTATCAATCGATATACAACTTGACTGATATTACAAGAATAAATTAAAACACTATCAATCTGCTTTGAAGAAGAAAAAAATAGGAAAAAGAGAGGGGGAGAAACAGAGATAGAGAGGGAGACAGAGAGGGAGAGAGTGTACAGAGAGAGATAAAGAGAATGAGAGAGATAGAGAGAGAAAAAAAAAGAGGGGCGAGGGGGAGAGAGGGAGAGAGAGAGAGAGGGGAGGTGCGAGGGCGGGGGTAAAACATAATTTAAAAAAATAAAAAAATAAATTTCATTCTACTGTTTCTGGTAAAATAAAAAAATAAAAATTTGAGGATTGAAAAAAGTGTGTGTAATACTAGAATGAATTGTCAATAGTCGTCCGTATCCTACGTACAGTACTTCGATATGCACGTCATTTTACATTACTGCATTCAACACTATCTCTCAGTGGTTGGAAGAATATCACATCCCTGCCAGGACCCCCACCGCAAGTGACACACATAGGATAGGATTTCAAACGCGTGAAAGTGGTCCTAAACCACCACTGCATAATAGCGCACCTCATACTAATGAGCTAAAAATCCCACCCAGTTTACTAATGCTAGATGATGCCTGATCCCTGTCGTACTCGATGTATCCTATGCTGACGTACGTCTGCGTCAACGACTGACGGAGTCATTGACGCAAACAGTACAAAAAAAGTGATTAGGGCAAACACTTTGTCGATTTACTGGCGCATGTGTCAATTTGACAACCTTTATAGGTTTGATTAGCGCACCTATTGCCATTATCGCAATGGCTTGTACCGGCAATGACGCCTCATTGGCAACCAGCATTGCACTTGTATACTTTATTGAGGTAGTGTCAGCTATCTGCAACTCTTTAAATGAACAGTGAAATAGCATCATTCTAAAATGGAACAACGTCATGTACTGAAAGTATTACTCACCCACATACACCCACACAACACACACTTTCTCTCTCTTTGTAATTAAATCGACAGTGAATTAACATCATTCCAAAATGGAACAACGTCATGTACTAAAAGTATAAGACACCCATCCACACCCACACACCACATACACACACGCATACTTTCTCTCTCTCCCTCTCTCTCTCTCTCTCTCTCTCTCTCTCCATATACACACACATATATATATATATATTTAATAGAGAACGCTGATATCAAAAGCTATTATCCACATATCCGAATAGCCCAAACAACCATTACATGGTTATCAAATGGGAGGATGATAGGGGGCTTATTATGTAGCATTAAACCATCTTCAAATAAAATAATGTTACGTTACAAGGCACGACATGCCATGTTTTACTACGGGTAATTTCTAAAATTGCCTTATAAAAATACGAGGTTAGAAGTTTTAGGCCTAATCCCATAAACCTCATAACCTTTCGCAATATTATCATAGAATAAATAGCCTACATTGATTTGTTTTTCTCCTGGAAAAGATGATTCTATTTTCTCAATATCTGAACACTTAAAGGCGATTTATGTCCAATGAAGGCCCATACAATATGTAAGGATTCGTTTATCGAATGTATTCAGTCTAAATTAGGGCACCAAACATACTTTTTAAAGTGCGTGGACCTCAGGGATATAGACTTCTGTATTGTATTCTATGAAAACTGTAAGTGGTCATTTTGGTGACGGGTCTCTGAAGAAGGTCGGTACTCGTCTTTAGGACTAAATGTATTAAATGGCTTGCAAATTGCTAAGAATGGATAATAATTATCTCGAGGGGAAAATAATCGTGCTTTTTGTATCTCAATGAATCTACTTTATACTTCAGTGACTTCGAAGCACTGGCTGAAAAGGTAGACATTAACGAACAGCTAATAAAGGTATCGAAAAACGTAATATGTTTAAAATTTCACAAAAACTCTTTACAGTTAGGAGACCTTGCATGTAAACACATTTAAGACAAGGTATATGGATGTATATCGAGGAGGATGAAATGTTAAAATGTTGGCAGTAAAAATAAAGTGAAGTTTGATTAAGTTTTCCACTCATCTTCATCAAGAAGCGGTTGCAGGCTATGAAAACTATAATAAAGGCGAAGAGCTTGAGCGAGACACCAAACATAAATATATAAATAGATTGGTGGAGAAAGAGAACAAAAATAGAGGTTGGTACGAGAGAGAGAAAGAGAGTGAGTGAGTACGTGTGCGTGTGGGTGCGTGCGTGTGCGTGTGTATTTGTGTGTGTGTGTGTTTGTGTGTGTAAACACACGATAATATATGGCAACGGCAACGTTGGGGGATAATATAACAGTAAAAATAGAAGCATATAAAGACGAACGACTCCATCAGCTTATTTCGCAGGTTGTAAAAAAATGTTTTGGTTAGAAACCTTGTGTTAATAGCGCTTTACGGTATGTTTATGGTACATCTGTCGAGATGGGTAAAGCCTCCATAATAAGGCTTAGAATATACGAGCTTGCTTCGTGCTCTCCTTTGAAGCGATTTTATACTGTGTTTATTATCTCAACGAATGCTTCATTGCCCAAATGGATATAAAAGAATACCATGCACGTAAATGACATACGGTGTTTGGCGTGATTAGTATTTGGGGGGATTTTCTGTCATTGACATTATTTTTAAAAAGTTTAGAAAATGACCAGCATGTTGGCGGGTTTGCATTCTGACAACTTTGCAAAATTGTATGGCCCAATATAGGCACTAGCATAATATAATTATGTATACATGTATGTCAAGGATATGTTATAATCTTATGGATATCAATGGGTTATTACACATCGTTTTTTTTACTCTAGATTTACTGGCCTGGACGATAATAATGCCCGGTTTCATATCGTTTGAAACATCATTACACACCATCTATGCTTGAATGAAGATAATTAATTCGTTTCCACTTTAATTTATTTGAAATGGGAGGACAATTCAGGAGATGGATGAACTGAGAATAACTCTAACAAGTGCAATTTTATTGCTCAAACCATTCACAGATTATCAACTAAAATGTAACTACAAACAACATTATCCTTATAATTACAGCTTTCATTATACACCACTGACAAATGTTAATGCACATCCCCCTTCCAGAATAAACATTATGAGGTAGGCCTAATCATATTAAAACAAAAACAGAAGGTAATGTTCTTTTTAATTCTGAGGAATGTTAGGAAGATAATTCCACCCACACGCCCCCATAGTGTTCCTAATGTTGATTTTGAGTTATCATCATGCAGTGCCCCTGTAAAGCGCCTCACCTATCATGCCTGTAAATCACGGAATCGTAGATCCTAAGCGAATGTGAAAACATAACATAAGTAGGTGTTGGCAGCATCCAGATGCGGATGACCACAGAAAGAGAGAGAGAGAGAGAGAGAGGGAGAGGGGGGGGGGGAGAAGAGGGGATTTAGCAAAAAGAGGGAAATAGAGGGAGAAGAGAGAAGTAAAGAGAAGAGAAGAGAGAGCGAGAGAGGGAGAAGAGAGAGAGAGAGGGGGAGAGAGAGAGAGAGAGAGAGTGTGTGTGTGTGTGTATGTGTGTGAGAGAGAGAGAGAGAGAGAAAGGATGGGAGAGCGGTCTTGAGATAGATAAAGAGCGATGGGTAGAGAGAGAGAGCGAGAAAGGGTGACAAGAGACAGAGAGAGGTAGAGAGGGAGATAGAGAGAGAGAGAGAAGAGAGAGAAGAGGGAGGTCGTGAGGTAGATACAGGGAGATTGAGAAAGAGAGAAAGAGAGAGAGAGATAGGTAAGACAGGAGAGAGAGAGAGAGAGAGAGAGGAAAGAGAGAGAGAGAGAGTGTGTGTGTTTTGTGTGTGTGTGTGAGAGAGAGAGAGAGAGAGAGACAGAGGGAGAGAGACAAAAATAAGAAAGAAGGGGTGGATGAGGGATAGGAGAGGTGATAGAAGATGAGGGAATGCACTGGAGTAACATTCATCCATCCATCCCCATACTCATCAAACCTGGACTTTCTTCACTTACTCCTGACAGCAGCGGCACACCGTATCTCTTGCTTCACGTTATTACCTGGTAATTGGTGGGTCCCTGGTAAAAATCTTCCGAACATGCCTGATGTAGGAATAAAACACTACTCACTCAACCGACAGCTGCTAACATTAAAGGTCGCTGTATTGATGTGGTAAACCCCTTCGGGAAGGCCGCTTCAACGCTTCAAATTCGATGACAGAATCGTGTGGAGAAATGGCTCAAAAAAATAAAATGATGGGGCACACACTCATCTTAAGATTAGAGATCACCGAATTTATGTAGTGGTTATAAAAATTTAATTTTGATTTTCATTGCAATAGTTCAACGTGAGTTTTAGCTTTTAGACAAGAATTCCTCTAGATTTTTAATTACTTAAACAAAAAATTACTACATTTGAATTTTGTTGAGGGTTGCACATCACAATAATGTCGGTAATATAATTACTAAGATAATTCAACAAAAGTTTGTGATACAGCTCGCGAAAAAACACACCTAATTTTAATTAATTTTAATTCCGAAACCAAAGTTATTAGTAGACTGTGCATTATAAAATAGACATTTGAGTACAGGCACATTCAAATTCATCATGAAGTAGAATTGAACAAAAAGTGTGGATATCCAAAATGTGAAACAAAAACGATTACGATCTATTTTTTTTTTGATAATCAGGTACAGTTCAAAGAAACTGGACACAGATATAAGTAAACATGGGGTATAGGAATACAGATAAATGTTAGGTCAAAACTTGGTCCAATGTTTTAAACCATTGGTTACATTTGGAATTTAAGGGCATTTCACGGGCATTGTTTTTTGGCAACATTGTACATATTGCATACTTTCACATACCCAGTCGCTCATAAAGGTGGAATATTTTTGTATTATTCCAATTGATGGAATTATTTTTAGAATTATTTAAAAATAAATAGATCTAGATAAAAGTATACATTCTCAGATTTTATTGAATAATAATTTGCCAGGGTGTGTTTTGCATGACTGCTAAAGCATGTGTATGCTACTATGCTTATCAACTAGGGGACATATGCCCTCAAGTCATAAATGCCAGTAATGAGGATTAATGCCCCATTAAAGGGCTCTAATATAGCACATGGACACGGTTTTGATCCTGGGGCCTCACCGTTACGAGGCCATTGCTTTGTCACTGAACCATGACTGTACACAGCGAGGCTAGGGTAGGGGGCAGTTTCCATAAATTAAAAAAAAACACAGAAAATGCAATCAATTTTCAATAATATATTGCATTTTACCCCAGTGCCTAAACATTAAACAAAATTATGTGTGCCCATGCCTTGAGCCATAATGCATTGCCGTCCAGAGGATTTGTTTATGTTGGGGACCGGGGTTAAATGCAATAGATTATTGACAATTTATTGCATTTTCTGTTTTTTAATTTAATTTATGGAAACTGCCCCCTACCATAGCCCCCGCTGCGTACAGTCATGGTTTAGTGACAAAACAATAGCCTCGTAACTGTGAGGTCCCAGGATCAAAACTGTGTCGATGTGCTATATTAGTGTCCTTTTGTGGGGCATTAATCCTCATTACTGTCATTTATGACTTGATAGCGTAGGTCCCCTAGTTCATAAGCAAAGTAGCATACACATGTTTTAGCAGTTCCGCAAAACACACATTGGCAAGTTATTATTCAATAAAATCTGAGAATGTATAATATTTTTTATATCTATTATTTTAAAATAATTTCATAAATAATATCATAAATTGGGGTAAAACTAAAATATTCCACCTTTATGAGCGACAGTGTAGAAATATAAAAAAAACAGAAAAACTCACACAGTAGACCTCTCTTCATACTTGTCTGAGTTTAACCTTTAAAATAAAAAAAAAGTCGTCTTGCGCTAACTGTATACGTTAATTTACCGCTTTACTTAATCAGATAACACTTTAAAATTATCTTACAATCAATTTTGCCTTTCTATTAGATTATACCTATACTTCTAACAGATTTATCTTTCAAGAAATTATGGTTGCACGAAAACAGAAGCGGATGAATGGATTGAACAAATTAGGTAGCTCTTACTTATGTAGGTCAGATGATAATGCGAAATTGGCCAATCAAAAGCCCAATTCTGATTAAGCGTCAAACTACAGTACGACTGAATAAAGACATTCTCTAGGAATGTGCAAAGAACGAATAAAGAAATTATGTGGGCTTTTGGAAAGAAACAGGACACGAATGAGGTAAATCGGGTAGCCCCACTTAAACAAAACCCACAAACACATACATATTAACATCCTAGAAAAATAACTTTGACTGACCACAAATGAGCCCACACCCATAAATAATTTGGCAAATTAGAACGTCTAACAAACTAAAAAGTACACCCACTTCCATGAAAGCTAATAAAACAAACCAAATACTTTAATCATTTTCTTTAAAACGAGCAGTAAATAATGAAATAAGCCGATTTTCTTTGCATTCAGATGGTTGGTTTTGAATATCGATTTAGTTTTGACGTAGGCAGGTGTAAAAGTACTTGTTTTTAAATTTCAAATTAAAACTGAAGGCCCTACATGCAATGATTTCATGTGAGCTGCATGGCTTGTTTTTATAACCCGTCCTCTTTCTACAGCAATAATTAAATTTCACTGCTTCACAATTAAAAACAATGAGGCACGAAAAAAATTCAATATCTTGAGAGGTAAATAACCAGGGGAACACTGAATCGGGTTCTGGTTGTACTTTCGTGGTCACGCCTACGTATATATTAAACCAATAAAAATATCATACTTACTGATTAAAAAATGAATATCAAAGGAAAACGGATGAAATGTAGGACAAGTTCGTGTATTGAACCTTACATAATTTTTAAAACTAGATCGCTTAGATTTTTCAGATAAGGCCTACATATTATAGTCGACGATCAATACATTTTTTTTTCATGAAACCCCAAGCACAGTTTTTATTTCATTTCATTTCATTTCGTTTATTCAATTAAACACGGTAACTCTCTTCGCCTAAAAAAAGCTGTTATTCAGAAAGTCCGTGTTAACTGAATAACAAAATATACAAATTATATCACAAACAAAGACCAGTAACACAAGATCACAAATCATAACAATATGCAAAATAAACGAATCAAATTAAAACAAAGGAAAACATAATTGGCATGGGTAACAATGAAGAATAAGAATATTAAAAAAAGCATGTATCATTATAATTTACAATATGCAATTAACAGTAACGAATCAAAAGTAGATAATTAACAGAGAAGTTTATTGTAAACGGAGAGTCTGATTGAGTCAGCCCCCCCCCCACCCCCCTGCATCGTGTATTACCTAGGAGATGACTTGATGCGTTTACAAAGATTCGTCACTATTTTTACGAAGTGACGGTAGTGAATGAAAATCCCATACAATTTGCGTGCGGATTTTCTTCACTACCGTCACTTCGTGAAAATAGGAACATATTATATTCTCTATGGTTTTCAGTTCCTGTAAAATTGTGTTCCAGCATTTTGCTCCTCTAAACTTCAACTCCCTTTTTTAGAATTTGTTAGGCCCTTAGGTATTGCGAAATTATGAAAGGAGTGCCGGGTATTATAAGATATTTGGTGCATTACTAGTTTAATCTTTTTAAATTAAAAAAAGACAGATACAGTGATTTGATTTCATAGTTTTTATTTTTCTTGATATTATTTGCAGGCATTTTTAAATGATTATATAAGTATGTTTTGCATTATTTTTGCTGATAAACTTGAAACTAAAAATGTTACTGTTCTGCTTGCCCTACTTCCCTATATTTTTAGAAAGATCTGCCCTACCAACAGTTGTCCATTTCCTTACGTTTGGTAGGAAAACAAATAACAAAAACCTCCTCAAGTGGAATGATATCGTTGAAAATTTTTTCATATTCCTGGCCGGGATATAAAATCCAAGGTACGAAAGATATGTGAAAACCTCCAGACATGTGTGCGCGCGGGTGTGTGTGAGTGCGCGCGTGTGGGGAATATGTATGTGTTCGTGTGGACGAAAGATATGTGAAAACCTCCAGACATGTGTGCGCACGGGTGTGTGTGGCTGCGCGCGTGTGGGGAATATGTATGTGTTCGTGTGGACGCGATTTGTACGAAACTGTGTATTTCAGCGAAGACGGGTTTAATAGCAGCAACCTTAGTTTGGCGTTCCACACACACACAGTTAAAAACTTCACAATCATCCTCTTCCTTGTAAATTGGATGTTTATTCTGTATTTTTTTCGTAACTCAGGATGGAATGCTCGACTGGTTGAATAAAGGCCTTTGTTGACTACTTTTATATGGCAGCTTTAATATGTCACACTCTCAAAATGAATAAATCGGGATAAACCAAATTTTAACTTACCAACAAAATTTCAAGATTTTGTAAGCGGGTATTAATAATTTACTTATTAACGTATATTTACACTAAAATGTTATTGGATATCACGTATGACACATCAGACATATGCATAGGTCCTTATTATGTCAGATGCATGTGTTTGGGTTAAGGTCGCATTTTGGTTTTAGTTTAGGTTTATAGTTGGGGTGAGGTTAATTGACCGGTCCAGGGGAGAATTTAAGAATTTGGGTAAAATAGGATATTTGACCGCGGAGTAATTATCACAGAGACATTGTCCTACAGCTTTCAACCATCATCATTAATATGTCTTGAATCTTTATCCTTTGACACACGAGTCAAGTAAAAAAAAAATCAGACCAAATCCTATATGCACATTTACTTTTAGCATACCGAAAGCTCCCCTTTTAAAATCATTTACTCTAATGTCATCCCGTGAACGATTCCTATACATAGATTGTTGGTGGTGGTCTCAGGATATGACGTAAATGCCCTTTAAGCTTGCCGATCGGGCCAAGAGGGTGAATTTTGCATGCTGGGTAAATAAAATAACAAATCGTTTCCTAGTTTGCTATGTGGTATACATCAGGAAGAAGGCGGGACGCTCATCTCAGAACATGCAACATTGATTAAAAAAAATACTTTTCGAAGAAACTCAGTACAAACAGCGTACATGTAAGCTCAGCAGTATATGAGGATTATTTAGGACCTCGAAAAGTAGATTAGTCATCGACTCCTGTGACAAATTGGATATCAGTTTCGTGACTTGGCGTTGGATTGAATGCTATGGGCTATTGGTAGACGGTTTGCAGTGTTCACTTGCAGTGACGATAATTAGGATTTTAACAAAGATTTCCAGGTAGCTTCCTTTGAAACTAGGTTTAACTCATTTTATATTTACCATGTATTAGATAGTAACACATGTGAAACAAATGCATGCCATTGTTTTGTATATTTTGCACTGTACTGGCTACCTTCCACCAGTTTGAATTTGAATTGTAATATTGCAATGAATAGTTGTACAAACAACCAGAAAACAAAGAATTCAATAGGCATTACATGTCAGTGAGATTTTTTTATCTGACAAGTATTTGCTCTTTTAACAACAACAACATAAATAAATAAATAATGATA
>BEXV01000026.1:368030-382057 GCA_003118195.1 Hemicentrotus pulcherrimus | reverse complement strand
TCGTGCCCACCTGACTTACAAGTGTCCTCCATCTCGTACTAGAAAATCCTGGACCCGCCACGGAAAACAAGCTTGATCATTTCACTTTCCTTTTTTGCCAATCTCAACATTTTTCCTTCCGTCTGTCCGCCTCTCTCTTCTCTCTCTTTCTCTTTCTTTCTCTCTCTCACTCTCTTTCCCTATCTCTCTCTCCCTATCTCTCTCTCTCTCTCTCTCTCCCTCTCCCCCTCTATCTCTCTCTCTCCATCTATCTCATTGTTGTTGCGGTTCGCTTATAGCTTTGCCTGTCTCACGTCCCCCTATCCCCGAAATGCAAGGAAAGATCTTGCTAGTATGAATTTGGCTTGCTATAATATATTCGGTAGTTCAAATATTTGAGCGTAAATTCTATTTCTATCTTTTGGAATAAGAAAATATGTGGTTATCATATTTTGAGGTGTTTCATTTATTATCATTAGAATACTATATTGTTTAGGTACACATCTTTTTATATTCCCTCTTTTTTGTAAGACTGCATAGCAACACCAATCAATAACCCATCGTTATTAAATCCATTTTATAATTTGAATCCGGATCATGAAATTTTTTGTTTGATATGGTAAATTTATTCTTATCGTGAATCCGGGGTTTAATAGCCGATCACGCTGATGAAAAACTAACGAGAGTAACTCTGTTTATTTTCTGTCTTGTCAGTCAAGTACCTTTCATTATCTATTCCGTGCGATTTCTAATTTGTCGCGTGTCTGACATGCCAATAAAGCATCCTGCCAGCACGCTGATTCAACAAAGTTTCACTGTCATTCCTTTTGTATGGTACTACATTGCAATAAAGACCCCCTATATTCTATTTGCCAGTGTAACTATTCGGTTTAGTTGATCGTAATTAAAGGCAGTAGCTGGAGATCAAGGCGGACGCAATTATATTTAGGAAATATTAAAACAAGATTAATGGACTGTAGATCTATTCCTCAATGGCGTTTGCAATTGCAATTTTGCAGTGTCTAAAACTGTTGCATGCAGCGTTCATGGAACACAAGCAGCTACTTTGTATTAGTACATTCGCTGCTGTATCCTGCGGAGGTAATTTTCCCTTATGCCAGGTATTCAATGCCAATTTAGCGCTGCTCATTTTGAATTGCATTTGTTTATGTTATAACTCTCAAATTAAACGCAGAAATAGTTGCTGTCGCACTCGTACTTCAGGCATGCCCTTCATGTGGTCTAGTATATAAGTTACCCGACTGCAGATCACAAGGTTCGGGGTTCAAATCCCAGCCCGACTCTAACGTCCTTTGGCAAGATGTTACTCACTTGCCACTCTCTACCAAGTTGTTGAGTGGGTACCCGATAGGATGCGAAAGCAAATGAAGTTTGTTTTAACTGTGAGCGTCCGTAAAAGGACGCCTGGCCGGAATGCTCCCCAGGGAATGGAGAATGTGCATACATTGCGTGCGGGCAAGCCTGATTCCGATGACCGGGCTAATAATTTATCCGTAAAGTATATAAAAGCGGAATATTATTATTATAGACAGATCCAGTAGCTGATTCAATCCTATGGAAGACAAAATTTACCTCGCGTGCAACGAACACGACAAGGCATGCGTGTGCACAGCAATGATGGACGTAGAATTGCCAGGGAGGGGGAAAATCCAAGGCGTATTTGCCCGATCTCATAGTTCGACGTTGCCATGGTAAATTGTGGTCATGATTTAATGACATGTTCACACGTGCATGATGTCAGTTCCTATTCCACCGCGGTATCTCTCCAAACGCCTTGACAGTCCTTATTGCACCTTATTTCATAGCATGCCACCATGAAACGGTAACTCCATCTATTATCTTGTCATAGACTACACAGGTACCGGACACCAGACGCCCCCTCCTGGCCCAAACAATCTAAACCTTGCTGCGCATTCCGACATCCACATACCGAGAAATGGGGTCAACTTAATATTCTTTTAAACCCGGACCGAAAAGGGGTAGGGGTGTGATTGTCCAATTTGTCATGAGGCCTGGTTAGATGATGACGTCCGATGTCCCGTCTTCAGCCTGGTAAGGAAAATGTATAGAGCTGTATTTCAGATGTTTAAAACCGCATTAATGTTGCATACTTTTCAAAGGAGAATCAATGTAAACAGTCTAGACACTCGCTGTAGGAGCCGAGTTTAGCTCCCATGCTCAAATCCTTCATGAAGATGTCTGTTCTGAGGCATTTTGCACACACATTTTCGACTGCAAACTGCAATTCCTAAGGAATATGTATAGAGCTGCATTTCAGATGTTTAAAACTGCATTAATGTTGCATACCTATCAAAGGAAATTCAATGTTAACAGTCTAGACACTCGCTGTCGGAGCCGAGTTGAGCTCCCAGGCTCAAATCCTTTATGAAGATGTCTGTTCTGAGGTATTTTGCACACACATTTTCGAATCCAAACTGCAATTTCTAAATACTCCTTTTAGTAGGCTTAAAGCGCAATCAAAATAAACTTTGGTTTTAATCGGAGAGGCCCTTGCAATTAGAGTCTATCAGACTATTATTTGAGTTTTACATTAATTATGTTTAATTACGTAATATTGCAAAGTGTCTTTTCGTCCTTCCCATGTGCAACTATCAATAATGGTATCACTTCAAGAAATAGAAGAAGGTGGATTCAATACAAGTCTCTCATCTTCTCTCATTAGCTGTGCTCTTCTTCGTTGTACGCTTCCTTCTTAATAAACCACGGTTTGCAATAAAATATGGCCGCATTCTCGTTTTGTATAACTTTAGTTTTCCTATGTTTCCCTCTAATTTTACATCGTATTTTAGCTTGGTCGAGCCTCCACTGATACCCAACCTCCTCACTCCGATGCAACCCTAACATACTCGGAAAAGCACAAATAGAGCTACAAGGACCACGTGCATACCCGTAACATACGCATAATATACCCATCATGCCGAGAGGAGAGGTTTGCAGGGTTAAGGCAATGCAAAGTATCCTGTCAGACTATCTGACATGTCTGTGTCAATGCTAAGTTGGTACACACTCACAGAAGGGGCTGGGATATGGGTGAAATGAGAACCTTAGCTCTTTCTCTCTCTCTCTCTCTCTCTCTCTCTCTCTCTCTCTATCTCTATTTCTCTCTCTACTCACCTCTCTCTCACCCTCTCCACCCCCTTTCTCTCTTCAATGGTGGAATGCAGTTAGTAGTCAGATGTTATCGCAGTTGTCAGGGAGAATCGACCGAACGTTAACGTTAACGTTTGGGAAGGGGGGTGAACAGATTTTGTGAATAATGAGGCATTCACTTTTTTGGTTACTTACATGAGCTCAGTCCACAGTGTTCTGATTGCAAATTTGATTGAAATTGGTTTTACTTATATCAAATGTCTTGGGCGGATAATAATACATTGAGAGAGTTCTGGTTACAGGGAAACATTCGACCTCCGATAGTCTAAGTATTGAAATATATATGGTAGACACAAATTTTCACTCGCTGCAGTAGTAGTTGTTTACTGTCTTTAAACAAAATGTAATAAAGTTAAATAACCGAATGTTACCCTTACCAGGTTTTGTTATTTTTGAAGTATTTGAATTGATTTGTCCCAGTTTTTGTTTCTTGATGATGTGATCAAGGCTTACATCTGAAATATTAAACAAAGGATTTAATTCAACAAGTCTACCTTTCTTTCTTGCGTTACGAAAAACACAAACATATAAAATCTAAAAGAGGTACGGATAATTAAGTTCTTTAATGTATGTATGCCGAATTTTTATTTGTTGATTTTGCCCTAGTATGATCCGAACGAACGAAGTATATGTAGGTTTTTTGAACAGATGTTTTATTGTGTTGCTTCTCATTTACATTTTATGATCCAATCAGACTGCAATGGCTTTTATGTTTTGCCTGCTCCTATAGAATCTGTTCCGGGACTGGTGTCATCAATCCACGACGTCATTATCCCCTTTAGTTAAGAACAGTTAGTACACAGTCAGTTGATTCGATCTTAAGTCTGGGATGGGGTCGAGACACTGGCAAAACTTTTCGTCAATGAAGTCAGATTGTTTGCGACGATTACGAACGACTTACGAGGACAGAGACAACGTCATGTTTCCTCGTCGTGGCATTGCAATCGGACGTCATCCTAGATGATTGAAGACGATACTGTGTACATTAAACAAGGAATTAATAGGTTAGGACAGCTCAGCACGGGAGAAGTGATAAATGAAGCTTTAATGAAAGACACGTGCAATCGGAAGTGAGGAGATTGATCGCATACTTGACCCGGAAGAGGGGTCAAATAACTCATCAGGCGTTAAACGGTGTTAAGTGACACCCGTGTCTGGCATGCCCGCCACGTCATCTAGCACCATCATCTGAGGGGAACTTAATACCAAGGAATATTAATTGGCTATAGAGATCATTCAAGTACGGCTACGTGTGGAACGTGGACTGTTCATGTCAAGAATTTAAGCCGTTACTTCTTATAATAAAACGACCAAGTTGTTTTAGCACCGTACGCTACTATGCATACCATTACAAACATGCATTATTTCATATTATTCATTCCTTTCACAAGTCATGTAGAAGCCCAAAGAAATATGCCTACTTAAACAAGAAGAAGAACAACAGCAATAAAGACAACTTAAACATAATTATGAAGGCTGTGATGCAGAATCCGTCCACATTCTATACATTTTGGCAGATAGAAAATGTATAACCTTCCGCTGATTTCTGCGGCGATACCTCTTAATCGTCCTTTGCTCTTATCGAATTGCGAAACGGCGCAAATTAAGTTTCCAGACTTAATGCGTGAAGCAGGCATTATGTCTGGCATTGAAAAGAGGCTACACAAATCAGAATCTGCTGGTTTCTAGCAATCAAATATTTTCAGCCAGCCTACTGTCAGACAATCTCCCGACATGCGAATATATGTCCATGGTCGCGTGCGATTGGGCTATTGAAACAGCGTGTCCTAATGACAAAATATTTACTGTTGCCAATTGAAAATTATTCAAGGCAATTTGAAAAAGGAGAAGCTTGTTCGGGCACTGTAGTGTTTATTTGTTTGTTCATAGCTCTGTTCTTCTGTGTATCTATTTGGGGGGAAGAGCAACAACCTCTGAAGGAAGAATGACCACTCGACCCTGAAATGTAGACATTTTCCTTACTTCACAAAAAATTTAAGTGCCTGGATGATTTTAGTAGAACAAAGCACACAGACTCTCTTCCGTAATACATTCTTTTCCATAACTAAACACACACTATAAAATCAATATCCACATGAGACCCAATTTTCCTAGATCGCGATCATTCATTATTGCTTATTTACCAAATTGTTCGTCTATCAAATTTAGTAGCCCCTTTTTTCAGTCGGTCCCCCATCAAGCTAGATTGCGAACCATCTACGTTTACATGACAACGGTTTTTTTTTTTGTACTGTAGCTACCTGCCTATATTTTGTGCGTATCTTTGCTTAACCTTTTTTTAACCCTTGCAATTTGATTGGTTGTCGGTTATTTAAAAGAATGGCCCGAGGGTTAATTATCTAGCAATCAAATTACCTTCACGATGAAGCCGTTCCCCTGTTGCACACTTAATTAAAGGCAAATTAGATTGTCACTTACCGATAGATGGGCGTGATAAACGACCAAGAAGATGTATTTTTTTTTATTTTCCCTTTTTTAAAGTGTGTTTTGGTCCTGTAGGCCAGTTTATAAATGAAAAAGAGACACGAGACGGAATATATCGCTCTCCTGAACGCCCAACGGAGCAGAAAGCCCGTAAAGATAGAATATATTTTTAGTCTCGTGGGCTTTCATTCTCGCGGACGTTCGGATAACTTTTGACCGTATCTGGAAAATAAACAAACGGGCACATTTTGAAATGTTGATGTAAAGGATGAAATGCATAAGAAAATATGGAAACTTAACATGATTTAAAAGATAGAAAAAGTTAACTCGTTGGAGAGAGAGATAGAGAGAGAGAGAGAGAGAAGGAGAAAGAAAGATAGAGAGAGAGAGAAAGAGGGAGAGGGAGAAAGAGAGAGAAAGAGAGAGAGAGAGAGAGAGAGAGTAATGCAAATATCGCCCATATGTTATTTCTGTGATAAATGCATTGAGCTTTAATACTGGTCACCGGACACATAACACACACGGTCATATAATAATGGCCTTCAAACTTTAAACGAGTAATAAATTGTTGTGTGTGGAACCTTATCATTTATTAGAACCTAAAAAAGATGCACAACTAACCTTCATGATTATCTTACCCTTAAGTGATAGGTTACCACTCTAGGGGATTAAGATGGAGCGACGACCGAAGGCGAGGATCCTCTTATTAAAACAAAAATGCCTCCGTCGGTCCAGGAAAAATCAATTAGTAGGTCGTTTCTTGCCCATGTCCTTTTTATATCTTAATCACTTTGGTAATAAAATGTCTAAAATAGCGGGGCATCGCGTTAAATGTCGGGTTTGAACTTTACATCTTAAGAAGATGTAGAACGATTATTGACATATCCGACTCTAATCGGCTTGTTTTACAACGTCGTAGCTCTTTAATAATGAGAGTCGGCATGGGATAGGCTCGTAGTCTTTAAAGGCACACTGTCACTTGTAGCTACTTGCTCCCTCTATATAGAAAACTTCCCCAATCGGTGCCTGTTGGTCCCCCATGATCCTCTTTTTCTTATGTTAAATGAAAGCTGAGTTAATGAGATTGCCACCTGTCACAGTGACCTCGCTGGCTCGCTGGGTCGTCGTATCCTTTCTGGCTGAAGTAGTAAAGCCTGCGTTTAAAGAAGACCAAAAATGGGTATCAAATCAAAGCTCGTCAAGTGTGGGAACATGTATTGCAGATATATAACATTATTGTCTTTAAAATAAATCGTGCTAAAGTCTATTCACTCTTTCTCCTTAAAAACAGAAATATAATTTTGTCACTCTCATAATATTATGAATAAAAGACAAAAAGAAAACGCAAAAAAGGAAAGATGCATTGAGGTACAATTTGTATCCACTTCAATTTACCTCTCACGAAGTTAAATAGTGCCTTCAACTTATTCCAAACTTCACTCCGAACATGTCTTGCATTGAATTCCGTCTACCTGGGAAAACAGATGATCATTGAAAACGTGAATGTACCATGGCAACAATAAACTTCATGTATGGTTTAATGGGATGCGTGGAATGAGTTTGATCTGTTTCTGACATGATACGATTACCAGTAGAAAGAGGAGCACACAGGTAAACCAGCAAAACATGTGAATCTCTTTAACATTAAAGGTATAGTTTAGTTCTGTTTTCAGACCGCAAATGCCTTTAAAGTGCATGGTTATTGCTCTTATTTTTATCTTTGACATTTGTAGTGCCCTTTTAGAACCTAAAATTGCTATGAAGGTAATTTCAGACCCCCAAATGTGTGAAATCTAGCCAAAACGTTCATACCAATTCAGCTCCACTTAAAAAAAAACATGGTGACCGTTGGTTAATTATTTAATCAAAAATAACAATACTGGAGCCGGCTAATTGTGGGTAATAAATATATGCAACACGAAAATGTAAACAACAAAGCCAACATCGGCATTGGCTGAGATACGACGTAAAAGGTGATATTTCGATTTTTCAACGGTTTTTTGTCAAATTTTGCAAAATATCTAATATTTGTGGTGGTACACAAGTTTTTTTGAAATCGTTATATTTCAGCCGTCTCTAAACCCATTTTGATCAAAGATGATTTTGTCATTTAAACATTATGTTCTTTCAAATTTGACACTCAGTTTTTTTTATCATCTCACAAAAATGATTTTGTGTAGCGCCCTCTACAACAGAACACAACTATCCCTTTAAGGTTTGAGGATGTTTTTTTTCCACCAGTATTTATCCAATACACCATTTCAACAACTACAAATAGCTGTGAAGATAATGTATACTTCTAAAGAAAGCGGTTGCACTAGTTAATTCCATCCGATAGTTGCGTGTGTTTCCTCACGCGGAACACTCACACAACTCTTCTCGCGAGACTGAAATTGGCCCGGGGAATGTAGCATTTAGTAAAGAACTATTCTCTTCTGACATAATGTTTGTATCGTCCGGACCTACTTGAAAGTTAACCTATTCGTTACGTCTATGATTTGAAGCTAATTTTGTTCAATATAAATGCAATTAGTGTAATTCCTGTAGCTCTTGCTGAACACGAGGAATGATTCTATGGTACGCGTTTGTCATAGTTAATTAAGCCCGATGATTGGTGTGTGTCCGCACGGGGATGATCGGAATTTCTCGTTGACGATTATTGATTGTCAATCACCCGCGCTCAACTTCAATTACACGTTAACGGCTGGGGCTCCAATGTTAATGCGAGATCGTAACGACGTTAAGCCCTTCTGTCTAAACACTCGCCCACCCTGTTGGTAAGAGCAGTGCATGAACAAATGCTGCTGCATGCTCGCTGGTTATCACATGCATGCATGCGCATCGGAGAGTGCATGCTGTTCAACGGGATTAAAGCAATGGGTGGAAGAAAAATTCGGAAAGAGAGAGAGAGAGAGAGAGAGAGAGAAGAGAGAGAGAGAGAGAGAGAGATAGAGAGCGGTTTAAGAGTTGAGAGCCCTTTAGTCAGATATAGTGGTAGTATAATATATACATATTAACTGCAAGAATGGTAAAGAAAAATGAACCATGTAGACTCATTCAGTGATTCCATATCTACGGTAGATTTTGTAATGCACACAATATGACGAATACTACTGCCAATCTGACCATGCTCTTCATCCTTTGTGAAATGGGATCAAATTACCTGAATTCATGCAACTAATATGTGTTAAATGAATCCAAAACTTCACCAGACATTCAATTTAGGTTAACATACATGTATGCATGGAACCCAAGTCAGACTCTGCATCATAGTTATGGATTCTGGTTCCGTGCGCATGGATGCGCGCACCGATGCGTTGAGTAGTCCACTTTAACAACGAGTCCACTCAAGAATTGTTTTCTCTGCATCTTAGAGATTGTTTAAATACTTGCAATATCTCTGTGTAAAGTTAATATAATAATATATGGAAGAAAGTAAGCTGATATTTTGGAGCCCCAAATGTTGGTAGGGAATGTATTTTTTATGATGGATCCCTTTAAAGTGCATTGATGTGTATCAAAATAAAGAGAAGATCAGAGAACGATAGCTGCATCATGACTTCACAGTGGTGTACCTTTGGTCGCCGGGCATTGCACTGTCAACGCACCATGAAGTCCACATTCATGACCAGTGGGGATCACTGTTAGAGTTTAGTGCTCTATGTTCGCAATAATGATTGCTAAAGGCCATGATAACACAATCCAATAAAACAAACAAACATAAGCGTTTAGGGAATGCCATCAAGACTAATTATGTTTTCAATCTTCCTGGCGGGCATTCGCTATTATCCATAGTTGCAATCGCGTACATTATTCCGCTAATCATTGATGCTTTATATAGTTACTATATCTGGCCTGGGACACGACTAGTATTGGATATTGTGTACATATCGCTTAATGTGTTTACATGGAATTTGTGGAATTTTTGCATCTCTGAATGGTAGTAAAGTAACGAAATGTTTTTACGAAATTAAACATGGTATTTGAAGGTCTTGCCGATTTGTTTTCATCTCTGAATGGTACTAAAGTTACGATTTTTTGTTTTTACATTTCAAATGGCTAACTACGTAAAAAAATAATGACAGTGGGAGCCTGAAAAATAAACGATATTCTTTTAAGATATGGATGGCAGTCATATTCAACGTGCTCTATGGCATTTATATCCTATCCACACATATACAAATCAAAATCAACATTCAGTCTAAAAATGCCTGTATGTTCCAAACTAGCAAACGGTTAGATATTTTATTCAAGTAAAAAAAAAGGTATTGCATATTTTAAAATAAACTCCTGGTTGTGGATATTATCATCATTTAGGGACTGCCATTATGTGTCACAAAACTACTCATAGTTGGAATGAGATGGCATAAAAGAGTGAACTGTTTTCAAAAACATTTATCTGTTGTTTAATTCTTTCATTAAAGTTAGGTTCATTTATCATTCCTTGTTTTTGATAAGACCCAGAACCATGCCTGATCAAACCATGTTTATTACAGCAATGACATCAGCAGAGGTTCGTGTCCATTTTCCCCAACTAACTTAAAGAGATGGAAAAAATACCCAAATGGCAGCCACTCCCATAACTCTTTGAGAGAGGAGACTTTAACAGTGACAGTCGCCATGCTATATAATGTTATTCACGGCGCATCTGTTCCATGTGTAAACATCTTAACCGTCGGTGCAAAATACGCACTCGGGCAATGTTAAAGTAGCGTAGTGAAAGATGCGACCGAGAAGGAAATTGGAGGAACATTGGGTCTTCAGCTTCTCCCGAATACCTTCACGACTTGGGCTTGTTTGTTGATGGCTATTGGATAAGGGGAATGAAGAAATTATATATTGACAGAGGGACCACGGGGGAAGGTGGATACTGAGATGATAAGACATGGGGTTAAGAGACGGAGAGATAGAGAGAGAGAGAGAGAGAGCAGGAGAAATGGAAAGAGTGAGAAGGAGAAAGAAATAAAGAGAGAGAGAGAGAGAGAGTAAGGAGAATAGACAGGGATAGACGGAGAAGAGGAAGTAGTATAGAGAAAGGAAAAGGAAAATGAGTGAGATTGAGAGAAGAAAATGAGAGATGGGGACAGTGCGAGAGTATAGTGAGAGTACGAGAACGAGAGAGTTTGTGTTTGAGAGAGAGAGAGAGAAAGAGAGAGAGAGAGAGACAATGAGAAAAAAATAGGGTGACATAGAAGGATGATATAAAAAAAATCGTGAGGCACATTATGAGGCACACTTTAGATATAAATATGTATAAGACGGAGATAGATATAAGGTAGATTGTGAGGTTCAAAATGAGTGTGTGCGTGGGCGTGCGTATGGGTATGTTAAACCAACAACATGAAGCGTGGTCAATATAACCAATTTGAAGTGCATCCCACATGGCGTCCTGTTTAAAAGGATACACTACTATACTAGCTCTCAAATGGGTCGCGAAATATGTCATATTATCGTTTGAGGGAATGCTGGCTATTAACCTGGCAGCCGTAAAGTCAACAGTGTCCAAAACATCATATTTAAGAGCTTTATGTGTCATTTGAGGCCTCTAAGCAGTACGAATAATGTCTCAATCCATTACCCATGCCACAGTTATATACATTCTGCTGAGAGAGGTGCCTACTTTCTCTTTGCTTTAGGAAACGAGGTTGCAACAGAGATTAACTCTTATATATATCTCTCATGGTGGGGAAATGAAACTTGGCATGTCTTGTCAGCGTTATATCCCCATAAAGCTTTATGTAAACATCGGATTTAATAGTCAAGCCCTGTGATGTTTTGGGCACTGATGTATGCTTTTAACTAGAAAGGCGCATAAAAAAATCAACTTTCATCCTGAATCTTCAAACGCACTGAATAAGTTATTACTTGTTTCAAAATGTATTATTTTACTTACGCCATGAAACGAATTTTATCAGACTTCTAAACAAATCAACACAAATCGACAGTACGAGGGGATTTTGGAAAGATATTTAGACTTTATCAATTATAATAACAATAGTGGCTACTTGTATAGCGCACATGTAACAAACGTAAGAAAGAAAAACAAAACGAAATTCTCCTAGACATAGTAAATTATAATATAGCAATAATTACAACGAAAATAATATAATTCAGTTGTGATTTGATTGTTTCTGTTGACGACAGTTGACGTATTTGTAGATGGAGTTCATTCCAGAGTTTTGGACCTATGGCTGAGAAAGCCCATTCGCCCCAAGCATGTTTTATTCTAGGTGTATTACGCAATAGCTTGTCTGATGACCAGGGAAGACTTCGTGTGGGATTGTATTTGGAAACAGAGTTGCTCAGGTATGTAAAGGGAAATAAGAGAGTAAACAGAATGTTAAAGATAATCCTTTTGTCAACTGGCAACCAATGGAGAGAACGGAGAATTGGTGATA
Organism: Hemicentrotus pulcherrimus; assembly: GCA_003118195.1. Classification (NCBI taxonomy): domain Eukaryota; kingdom Metazoa; phylum Echinodermata; class Echinoidea; order Camarodonta; family Strongylocentrotidae; genus Hemicentrotus; species Hemicentrotus pulcherrimus. Next base: position 370,043 of record BEXV01000026.1, on the reverse strand, counting down.
TTGAATCTGACTTTTTAGTGAATGTTAATAGGCTGGCTGCAGAATTTTGAAGTCGTTGAAGTTTTGTGACATCTTTCTATGGAAGGTTACAGAGCAACAAAATTGCAAAATCTAACCGAGAAGAAATTGAAGCATGAATCAAGATCTAAGCCGCAGGTTTAGACAAACATTTCTTTTGAAACCTAGATTACGTAATTGATACCTTACACTCTGTTGAACATGTGTTATATGACTACGAAAGGATATTTCCTGATCAAATATTACACCCAAATTACTAACTGTTTTTGATGGAGTGATACACGTGCTACCAATATGGAGATGACACGATTGATAGTTAACCTTTCGTAACATGTGCTTTAAACCTATTGATACAAAACTCATATTTATCATTATTCAGCTTGAGGTCATTAATAGCTAGGATTTTAGTTCTTCTAGACATGTTTCAAGTTTTGAAACAGCTGATAATAGTGTAGACATTGTAGGTTTAAAAGAAAGATAGATTTGGATGTCATCTGCGTAACAATGGTAACTAATACAATGTTTGTGAAATATCTTACTGATTGGTATAAAGAGAAAAGAGCAGTGGTCCTCCTACCGAACCCTGGGGTACACCACACATAGTACTACTTTATACTCATACATATACTTCATAGTATTTTTACGGTTATAATACTTTTCCGCTCTGCATAGCCTTCAATAAATGAATTGAAAGAAGAAACAAAATGAATAAGTAAATAAATAAATTAACAAATATATATTAATATATGAATGAACCCACAGATGCACCCACAGACACATGTACAATTTTGAGAAATGGAAATGAAAACACTGGTGAGCAGCTCAATCATTTATACGAACTTTTCTTAAGTTTGAAAACCGGCCCGGAATGGGATATCTCCGAATATCTTTTTATGGGAAGACTACAACAGCCGTAAATGGATGTTAGCAAAATATTTAATAATGAGCATATGACCTGTAAGAGAGGTATACAATATCCGAGTGAATACCTACAGATCCCGAGTGACCATGTGTCAATAACTGAATTTTACTTGCTAAATTGTAACTTGGGCAAGTAGATACGTTTGATCATCGATGTTGCCTTGATTCTGAGTGTGATAATTGGGTTGGTGGCGCTGTGGATTTATTAAATCTTGTATTAATGGTTTGATATCAGTAAGAATATTTCACGATTTGATGTAACTTTTTTAGTTAGTTGTTGGATAATTTACCCTTTTACCTAAAGTAATGAAGAATTATTATAATGCTGATCAATATAATGACGACAGTGATGATGATAATAACGATAATAACAACAACAATACGACTAATATACTAAGAATGGGAACAAATATAAAAATACAAATTTAAGTAATATGTTTTTTCCTTCTGAATTATTTGGCTCAATTCGTTTATATGGAAACCTGCGACCCTTAATCTATTTTGTTTAAATTGAGTCAAGTTGGACATCACCCTTTTACATGTTCTATCACGTCAGAAGACTAGACCACTGATGTCTTTCTTGTCATTAAAAGTGAACCTCCTCAAAATGAATAAGTTCAGGCGAACATGAAAAAGGGTCAAACTGATTAAAACCTAACCACGTTCGACAGCCCCTTTCTAACGGGAGATATAAAAATACGTTTTGGTCTTTTTCTTTCTATGCTTGATGCAATTTATGATTCAGTTCGAGGTCAAACTATCATAGAAACATTCAAAGCAAATTATTTTATAAACGTGATATGGCAGATCCTTATTTCAGGATTATTAGAATAATATATAATCATGTTTTTCCATTATGGCGCCCAGTGTTGCTTGCCATCAAATTGGAATATTAGTAGTGAAAAATAATTTTCAAATGAAATCGTTGATAGAATAATGTTACCATAGTGCATCACTTATGATGACAAGGTGAATCCGTAAAGGGGCTAAATGGAAAAAGAAAAACAGAGAGAGAGAGAGAGGGAAATAGAAAGAGGAGAGAGAAAGAGTGAAAGAGAAAAAGAGAGAGAGAGA
>BEXV01000026.1:297401-326111 GCA_003118195.1 Hemicentrotus pulcherrimus | reverse complement strand
TTTTAACGTCACCATCCGAAAGACGTGACTCAGTTTCGAACCTGCGTCCTCGGCTGAATCAGTTTGTAACTTCCACTGTTAGCTGGATTACAGGCGCACGCCACAACGCCTAGTTGTGGCGTTGTGAGAAGAAGTATCATACATTTTGTTCTTGTTAAATCAATACGTTGATTGGTTAGTTATTTTCTCGACTTAAAACATATTCGATTCCCTCAGAAATATTATTTTTGTTTTTTTAAACAGGTCTTTTAAAATGTATTGCTTTGTTTATATTTTTCGTATCACCTTCAAACTGTCTAAAATTCCCATTTTTTTACAACCTCTTCGTTTGTACCATAAATAACACACGACAACTCCTTTTATTTTTGTTCGAAATTCCAATTCTCCACTTCAAACATTTATTCCTCTTTCATTGAATTCCTATGATGCTTTCCTTTTTGTTTACAAGTTTTGACAATTTCCCCTTCCTGTTTATCCTTCCATTTCAGGCCACCCCTTTATCATCTTACATACTCTTGATCCCGTTCTCTCTTGTTACCTTCATGGATACCTTGTTCGCAGTAATCAACTGTGGAGGAGGGTTCTGGAATCATCGTTTGAGATGAACTCATCTCGACTCTCATGTCGTCCGAGGTTTGAATTTCATTGGTTTTGACAAATTGGCACGTTCTCGTTCTTTGAGTTTAGCGGTGGTTTGCATAACCGAAGACGTATGCTCGTCTACATTAAGCTATATGTTTCTGTTTTTGTTTATGGTGATGGTAACATGAATCATGTTGACATCATAACAAACTTGAGAACAAAGGAAGTATTTTGGGAAACAAACGGATCTTTGAATAATGTTAAGTCACGGATTAGGCGAGTTAATTCGCACGAAATTGACGGGGTGATTTGTAATGTTTATCTTAGTTGTCATCATTATGTTTTTTTAAACGATTGTGTTAGTGTTTTTTTTAGGCTGAAACTATTTTATCCTATTCGTCTCATATCGCCTTTTCGTCCAGGCATACGTAAAAGGGATTCCTCCCAATACAATTCCATCAGCCGTAAAATCATTCTAGTATCATCAAGACTTGAATAAAATTTGAATTGCACATCACTTACAGTTGTCATGACATCATCTCATTTTCAATGTCCCAACATCGATGCGATTTTTAAAGTCAGGCCAACATACATAAAGCCTTAAATGCAAGAAGAATTTTAGAGCATTTTTAAAGCCATAACTCTGGTGGGGGAGGGGCGTAATGGATACTACACCTTGTCCAATGGTCTACCCTTTATCCAGGTGAATACCCGCCTGGTAGTCACTCCAGTTTAATAGGGATTACCAATTCTGGACAATTTACCCACACAAATATTAGGCGGACAAACTAAGAACCCATGGACAATTACCATTCTACTGTACTCAACAATAACGTTTTACACTCATGTTAAATAAATCATGAGGAAAAGGGGCGGGAGGGGGGGGGGGTTATCAAATGAGTAGTACTTGTTAATATAGGTAAGTCGTCCTTTTCTTTGTTTTATTTGAAAGAAATCACCTAGACACAAATAAATAAAGCAATCATAATATAATATCCATTTTGTCTGCGGTTTTTTCATTAAAAGAATAGCCTAAGGTATTCTTCGGTGATAACTGATCATGCATTTTTACCACGGCCATAAGATATAAGAAAGAAACGATTCGCTTTTTGCAATGCTCAGCCACATTTCCTTTATATAACCACACCTATCATAAAAGTGAATAAGAGTTTTGGGGTTGATGATATGTTTTGCGGTGCTTCTGGTACACGAACACAATACCTAATAAATTTTTGGATTGACCACTTGGCATTCCAAACTTGAAAAGTGTATATCTTCATTGTTATTATATATAAAACAATGTTGTTATTATTAAACATATTGTTATCATTCTGTGGTATATACAATAATAAAACAACATGCAATTTCTTTTCGTCAGTGAAACAAAAAAGCGTTACAAAAAGTTGTGATGGTAGTACCCTATTACATTTTATAAAATATTGAAAATAGGGAAAGCCATCATTTTACTTTAGCTATAATAATCAAAGCTAAAATTGTTTTCCCGAATTTTCTTTTTCTTTAAATTCAGTGCTCTTTTTGCCACGATCTTCTACTTTTTGCCACGTTCTTCCCATATCTTCCACTGAAAAAAACCTCAGTAAAAAGTCACTCTGAATCTACTTAAGATCGGCGTATAGGAATTCTCAAGATAGACCATTGCACCCAAATAGTGTGCAATATCAGACCTGTTGCTCATTCAGAGGTAATTGATACTTTCTACACTGGACAGAAGGGCTTTAGATATACTTCACCAATAAGATATTCTATATATTACTATACCATATGTAGACTAGTCACTTCTTGCTCAAGTCAAGATAGCAATTCGGTGTTAACTTGCAGATAAGTGAGTTGTTTATACCATGAACGTGACGAACACGTTTGCGTGGTGAGACTGTTCACCATCTAGGTAATGGGACCATTAATCAAATCATATCGATCAACGTTGTGAGCTAGCCTCCTTTTCCATTGACCCACTTCAAACAGTGACTCAAACACTTCCCCTTCACACTTGCCCGCATTAGATTCATTACCCCAATAAAAATGTTGCATTTGCGATAAATGCCGTACTTAGAGCATAGTCTCGCATTCCTCAGACGCCATTTCCTTCTAAGAGCCGTTTTTTGTTTTGCCTAAAAACAAGACACCCATGCAGAGGTGCCGGCGTGCCGCTTTGCCATTTGAAGTGGAACTGTGTCGGACCAAACTGGTTCATATATCTGCTAGATATGGGACTCGTTGTGGTATAACTTTTAACTGACCAAAGCATGTCAAAAGATAAATGCAATAACTATAGAGATGAGCTTTTGAAGTGGTTGCTCCAACCCTCTGGAATTCGCTCCCTCTGCTTGTCCGTCAATCTCCCACATCACAGACTTTCAAAACCCTTCTCAAAAATTACCTGTTTCGTTTGTAATTGTTGACATATCTTTCTATCATAATTGACTATGTTACTCTTATTGATTTGCTATCTGTATTAACTTTGCTCGCAATGAATTCTTTTAGCTACTTGTCTTAAGTCTAAGGTTCCAAGCAACATGTAACTATTTAAATATACTTGTACTTGCTTATTTTGTACTTTGTAAAGCGCACAAAGAAACTTCTGTTTATTATGCGCTCAATAAATCTGTCTTTATTATTATCATTATTATGCACATAAAAGAAGGAATTTTAGTATCAAAATAAACACATACCGAAGACGAAATAAGAGAAGAAAGTTTGAATGTAACACACATCTGTTTCAAGTTACGTACGAACAACCCCCCACCCCCCAAAAAAAAAACCACCAACACAACAACAACCCAAAACAGGTAACCCAGATATGAAAATATTTAGTTGATGCAACCCATATGAAATCTAGGCTATCTTTGTAAAGAACAGAAACGGAGATACGTGATGGGATTAACATTCAATTTCTTTCAAATAATCTTATTATCATCGTCAACAAAGTGTTAAATCAATATTAACATTAAGAATGACAATTATTTTGCTTTGCATAGATAAATTGTTTGAATATTTACTCTAGGAAATAGAAAACTGACGAGCCCACTGACATTAGACAACGGTTTGAATGGCTGCAACATTTCCCCAGACATCCAAATATCACGGAGCCTAATTCAGTAAGGGATTAAATTCCTACATTTGGAGGTGATGATGAATTAATGAAGAAACAGTAGGTGGTGAAATAATCAATAAGCAAGAAATAAAAAGACCCGACCCGTCTGAGGACCAAAAAGATTTTGTATTTTCAGTTGTGTTGAATAATACACTGTTCTAAGTTTAGGAACCTTTCCCACACCCCCTATTTATCACGATGTGAATTTGTTTGTAATCTTAAAATTATTTATGGCTCAACCTTGATTCCTTTCTATATCTGTCAGAAGAATGAGTAACTTGTTAACATGAGCGTTTTATCTCTATTGTCGGAACACCGTCAATAGAGGGCTTGTAAATTATACACATAGCAATAGGTTGTGACAAAAGGAAGCATTTCATCCCATTAAAATAATTTCAGAGAGAATTCAATCATTTCAATAGCCGGATAATCTCGATATTTCTTAGGCCTGATGATGACTGATTAGCCATGTTAATTCATTTGCACAACCAAGCGATATATAATAACAGCTTTATATTTCTACAGCGCATGGAGCATATAATGATGCGTCCCACATTTACAGTGCTCACCTAGCAGTGAGATTGGAAAATCACTATTTGTTCTTAGTGTACAGATGGCTAATATCTTCATATCTATAGGCAGTAATTGCGCATATTATATCATAATGGAGCTCCCCCATTATTCACTAGATTTTGTAGATTTAAACATCAATTTTGTGTTGACAGTAATAATAGTACGGTTGAAGGAATTAGGATTGACAGCCAGCAACTTCACTAATAGTTTTTAATTTCTCTTTTAAAATGATTAAACAAAATTCTTCTTCCTATTGTAAAGAACTGCATTCAACGGTACCATTACTTCCCCCTTCTGTCTGCATCTTATCGTCCCATTTTGAATATGCAACTACGATCATTCGGGTCCTACGACAGCGTTGAATTAGCAATCACCACACTTTGTCCATACATATAATTCTACTTTTCTAACAAATACAATGCCCGAACGGCCATCGGCCATAAGAGTAGACAAAAATATTCTGAAATCTATTTTTGTCGTTCGGCTAATTCATTACATTTTTAGATGGCTGATTTGAATATCACAAATGGCCGAAATTATCTCGAAAATGAAAATTTGAAAAGCATTGCACTTGGGGTAAAATATTCTCATTGCTTCGCCGTCTTTGAGAATTTGGAATTATATTTACGTTTTACTGTTTGTCCTGTCTTGTCAGTTCATTGTTCGCTACAGATTTAGATCAGACTGAACTCATTTCATACTCACGCATAAATAAAATAACAATTGAATCACTTGAATTTGGTATAAAACGTATCTTCTTTTGTCTTTTATTTTCCATATTTGCATGCCATTTCGTTACGTTAAACATATTCAAATGAAACACACATCACAAACATCATTCTTTATATCTTACAAAATAATACAGACACAATAAATTAAGGACAAACAAACAGTTATGGATCGCCGGTCATGTAAATCTCGTGATACATGGAGGGGATAGCGCACGAGATACATTGTACAACTTCGTATCGGCTCCGTTTACAGAGTCCACTTTACTTTCCAAATAATTCGAGATCATCTTGGAAAATGGATACAGCTCGCTCTCGAGCACTGAGGCATATATTTGACCAAAAATATGCCAACTTTACAAGAGTCGAGTACTGCATATACTCACATACTCGTGGTTAATAAATACCAATCATGAGGCTGGGGCGCAGGCAGAGAGTTTAATGCACTAGGACACGCTTGATAAGTACAAAGTAAATATGGCTAACTTAGGAACAGGAGGCATATTTATGCTCTGAAGATGTACTCGAGTAGTTGTCTTCTATATTTAACTATCCGAAATGCAAGTATATAGAGCTCATCTGCCGAGTTTATTTTTCCGTTTTATAGTGGCGGACCCGGGGGGAGGAAGAAAAATGCTTGAGAGGGAGAGAGAGAGAGAGAGAGAGAGGGGACAGGGCAGGCACATACAGCTGTATTATTAGTTTTTTAAATTAAACACTAACACATCTAAAATGACGGTGAGAATCTCAATTACAAATCTAATGATGTTGATGCAGATGGTGTAGAGGTCAAAGTATATTGTGCTAACATACCATTGAAAGTCACAAACACGACCAAAAACCGAGTCGCAAATGTTTTAGAAGATGAGCAAAAGACAAGAAAATTAGATTTATTGCATGGTTCTGTTTCACCTTTTCACTACATGTATATGGAGCAACGCGGGAAGCTTTCTAACGTTTCCTAAGAGACAATCTTCTGTAAGCACTTGCGACGAAGTTTATATATATCTATAAATTTCAACCCCAAAAGATAAAAACGCATCACAATGAAAAGGTAATTATGACAACAATAAGTACATAAATAAATATATAACAATAATGTGCGAACACACTAATAATGATAAAAGATGATTAAAGTTTATAAAAATACAATGCTAAAAATGAAGATATGGACAAGAAAAGGGAACGTGCTTATGGCTGTAATTTACACATCAAAACTGGCATGATCGGAAAATATAAATATTGCAGCATTACTTTATAATATTTTGTCTTGTCTAGAGGTCTTTTTGCACTGATTTGATTTCATTCCGTATTTTAAGTTGTCATACTAAAGTACTGGTTACCATGTTTTCTCGAAGGTTTGGTAGTGAGCGGTGAATTGTTGATGACGTCATGTAGTTTTTGCGGTCTCTATGGTGAAGTTGGAACGGTTGTAGAGGTACCTTATATCGTCCGAGCACCGGTGACGAGTCTTGCAACGTCGAGTTTAAATTCGTCATTTTTTTAGGGAAACTTTTAAGATGAGTAAAGTCATTACTGGGTTAAACAACACGATGTCAGATGTCCAGTGGTAAATTCTCATGCTACTAGTGATTGTCCGGATAGCACCGTCCTGTTTGTTGATAAGTATTGTCCGATTGGATCGTGTCCCGGGTAACAATAATATTCATGGTCTAGTCATCCGGAGAGTTTTCCTGTGGTGTCTTTGGTACAATCATGTGTCTTTTTTTGGTAGTCGCTCTGGCGGTGTCAGTACTGTATCATGTCCGATAGGAAAAATCGACAGTCTCGACAGTCCCTTCAAGAAGTATCTAAAGTAGTTAGTCCATTTGGCGATTCATTCTTGTATGTATACCTCTCTTCAGTTCCATATCCTACTGGAAAGCAATCGAGTGTCTGTATTGTCCTTTGTCTCATTAAGGAGCCATTTGGGGAGTTCCCTTCGGCCATTTGCCTTATTGGAGACTCTTTTTGAAGGCATTTCCTTATTATCCAATGGGGGGGGGGGGGGGNCCCTGTCGGGGGGGGGGGGGGGGGGGTCATTATGCATGGGCTCTAAAGTCCTTTGTCCTACTGCGAAAGCCATTCATGGTTGTGTTCAGAACGTCAAGGTCCAGTCTCCGCCTGTATCCAGCTTGTGACTTTTGGGGTCGTCTTTAAAGTCCTATGTCCTGTTTGAAGTCGTTTTGGGGGTGTCTGTTAAGTCCTATGTCCCATTTTAAAGCCACTTGGGTAAATGTTTATTCATGTGTTTCGTTAAGAAGTCACTTGGGAACATCTCTATGTGCATTGATGCATCGGTAAGTAATTTCGGTGGTATCTATGTAGTCCTGTATCCCACTGGGGATGTGTTTGATTCGTCACCGTCACATCGAATAGAGGGCAGTCATAGTCGGTTTGCAGGCAAAGAAATAGAGCTCTACAAACATTTAGCCACATTTCTAATGTCATTCAAAGTTGTCTTTATTGTCATGTACAGTTGGAAAATCATTTAAGTGGTGTCCATATATTATTCAGTCCACAAGTTAAATAACTTATGCCTCTAGTCCATTGTGTCAAGAAGATCAATCCGAAGAAGGATCTGTCCAATGTAAAAGTCATTCTCGTGGCGTCCCTCTAGTCACGTTTTGGTTGTCACGTCAATCGTATACCCTTATCATAGAGTTCATGGGGTTTCTGTCATTTTTCTTATTCCCGAGTGAAGATATGAGAATATCATAAATATCAAGGTCATTCATATCTTATTTATTTTTGGTCCAATGTTGTCTTGATATTCTCTTATTTGTAACATTTTTCCAGTTCTTCAAGTGTAACAGTCTGATTTCAATTAATGAACTATTGAATTTGGAAAGAAGTCTCAGTCAAATTGTCATTGTCAGTCAATGTAGATGCGCAGGAGAGAGATTTCAAAGTTCTTCCATAAAATAAGGTCGAAATAATTGATATTTCCCTGTCTTTCAAGTCTTTTCTAGGTCAGTTCGGTATATGTCCCAATTCGATAATTTACTGTCTAGTCAACAGACAAGTTAGCTGTTGTATTGTAGTTGAGAGCAAGATAAACATTTGATCTACATCATTTCTTAATCAAATTAAAAAAAATAAATTAGAAAAAGAATTAGCTTTGAGCACTGTGACCAACAAAATAAAGAGAGTGGGTGGGCAAACTCTTTTAATTCGTCAGCATGGTCACGTATAACCTTTGAGGTAAATCCTTGTACCATTTATTGGTTCTTTGGTAGGTAGTACCCAACGTCAGAAGTGCATAATTTAGTTTATTCGGGAATGAACAACGTGCCACGTAAATGTTATTAATATGGAATGAATGTCAAAGGGTAAGTATAGTGTAAAGTATAAAACAAAAAAGAACAAAAGTCAAGTTTTGGTCACACATTTAAGCGTCAAGTCACGTAAGCTGTGTCTTCTGATAAAGGGTGAACAGAAAGAATAAGTCCTCTACTTACGTGTCATCGTCAAAACCATATGAATATTTTTTTTTCAAATGGAATACAGATTATCCGATAAACATAGCATGTCTATAAAATTACTAACATTTTCAACATTGAAAACCAAGAGGTTTCGTGACCTTGATGTAAATTTAGATGTTGGGGTCGTAAGATCTGTCCTCTGTTCTAAATGTAAGCAATCCCGCTTTCTAAATGGAAGCTTTGATTGCATGATATGATATCATGTATTTTAACTACGATCAGCTTATATGCTTTAAGCTCAAGTCTTTGCCCTGATATAAAGGTTAATAAGGAAAACCATGTCGATCGTAAAATGTGTCGTCTTCATCGAGTTTTATGTTGCCGAATATCTATGTTTAGTCCATCAGTAGTTATTTTCATGAAATCAAATGGAAATTGGTCGTCTAAAATTCAGGGTAGATGTAGCACAAAATAGGGTTCTCTTGTCCGTCTCGGACAAATAAAATCAAATCAATTTCCAATCGACTTAAGTGCTCCCAAATTACGATGTCCGTGTAAGAATGGCAATGGCTGTCCATGTCCTTCAAGTTTGATTTTGATTTGATTTGATTTATTGGTTAGGTAGTTTATATTCATTAAGCAAGAGTCAAGTCAGGTGATGTTCTGGTCCTCCGGCGAAGTGATGTCCGACCATTATGTCAGTCTGTTGCTACATGGATATCACATTGTGGTCAGTATCATGTCCCATGTCTCTTTTCCCTCTTTTGAAATATTCATTTTGATGAAAAACGACGTATTTAAACAAATATAAATTATAACTAGCATATAAACGGAATTGTAGTATTTGTTTATATGACTGTTCAATGGGATATTATTGTATAGTCTGCGTCACTCACAAATATGTAACGTGAACATGAAACATTCTCGTGTCGACTTTATTAAAAGTTGTTGTACTAATTTTAAACTGTATATTCGTCAGGATATTTGTTATTGATTTGCATAGTAAAACTCTGTTTTTAGCACGAAGATAGGTCTTTTGAAGTAAAGTCAGTCGGAGTATCCCGGTCGACCGACAGCCCACCAGACGGACCATGCCGATCATGGTGAGTCCTTAGAGATGTCGAAGGTCTCTTGGGCTGTCGGCCTGGTTAGCTGTCGGTCTCATGGAGCTTCTGATAAATTTGTGAAGGCTTATGACACCGACGTTTTTGTCTCATTGGCGGTTGGTCTCGTGGGCCATGCGTGTTATAGGCTGCAGCCGAAGTAGGTATAATCGTAAGATGAAGTCATATGTCTGGAGACCGTTCAGTTACCAATAGTACGTCCCGTGATGTCAGGGTTGTATATTTTCCAGTCGGTTATAGCAAATGAACAGTTTATGTTGCGAGAGAATGTTGTAAGACATTGGCTTCTATGCGACGTCAGGGTCATGATAGGTTCCTATGAAAAATGCACGAACACCAATATCTAACCCTACGTTTAGCATAACGGCATTGTGGACTACATACATATACATGAAACAGTTTAATAGTTTGATGATACAAGAAACAAATTAACTACAAATAAGAACCCAAGGGCCCTGTCTTATAAACAGTTGCGATTAATCGCAACTTATTTGCGATTGATATCAATCGTAACTATGTACATAAGAGATAGGAGACTGCAAATTGCAATTGATTGGAGGACTTGCAATTGATTCCGATCAATCGCTATTCTTTATAAGACGGGGTCCATGTTTGACTTTGTAAATGGAATAAAGGAAAATTAGTACCTGAACATTGTAAGGTTCTGACAAAAGTAAAAATAACCCTACAATAATTATATCAAATATTATTCAAAGATTTCGTATCAAGCCCTTAAATCGCTATTTTATTAGGGCAATGACAGTTAATCTCATAAATTTGGATACAAATGTTTTCTAAACAACTTTACGATGTGTTTTATTTGTGCGGACGTCACCCAGTTGCTTCCTCGCTAACTGCATCGTTGTTACAACTCTGAGATCTCGTTCTGATAGATTTCCGTGTTTCCAGTCAAATATGAGATATATGTGAGTGCTGTGATATGGAAAGCTGTACCCGATTTATTGATAAATTATATGTAATTTGTCTATACATCAATTACTTCGCAAAAATATATCTACATAATTTGTTATCTGGCACTTAATGAATAATTTTGTTTCAAGACATAATAAGCAGCTCATTTGTTTTTCGGTCTTCTGTACATTGATCTGGTCTGGGGTTTGGGTTTGGTTGAAGATCTACACGAAGTGATGCCGAAGATCTTCTTAAAGGCTTTCCTAAAGTTACTGTTACATAATGGATAGATAAAGGGGTTCATGGTTGAGTTCAAGTACCCCAGCCATATCAGAGCATAGTGGACATTTGGGTTGACACAGGTCGGACAATAAGCGATAACCATGAAGGAGATGAAATATGGTAGCCAACATGTGATGAAACAACTGACAATGATACCTAGCTGTTTGGCAGCTTTACGTTCTTTGTTTAACGAGAAGCGTTTGATGCGATCCCGTAAGAACTCACTCGTCTTTCCATGCCGAATACTAAACCTCGCGAAGGAGAATCGACCGGCAACCCCACCGTTCTTTACTTGAGGTTTAGGTATTGCCCGACTGGGAGACAAATTATCCGGGCTGATATTATCCGTTGGAAGAAGGTGAGTAGGGCTGGAGCTCTCTTTGTTATACCTAACTCCCCTATACTTAGGGCTTGTTGTCTTTCTTTCGTCGTAAGAGTTTCTTCGCAATGGTTCAAGTTCTTCTTTGGATGCAACAGAATCAACAGTAAATGAAATTCTCCTTTTCGCCGTCCCATTTGGAGCACGATCCGGACATAAAAACGCTTCTTCTTGCCGGAGAATGGACTTGTTATGTGATACATTGCCGTTTATTTCTTTCATTTGAATGACCTCACCGTCTACCTGAGGATCAACAGTGCCACTCGAAGTACTATTAGATGGTTCTTTTATCATAGGAACATGAATCGTTTCTATTCTGGATCTGTTGTTCTCTTCAGGCAGAATTCTTTTTACTTGCTTTATAGCGAGCGCTTCCTTTTCGGCCCTTTTCCTCTTAAGTATCCGCTGCCCCGAAGGCACACCCATCATACTGGGACCTACTATACCCGCAAGACCCATAGTTGCTAACGTTAAGTGCGAGATGTTCTTTAACTGATGATCAACCTCTCCTTTCTTTATACGTTTAGCAGCGATATTTGGTGGACACGATTCGCTCTGGTCAGCATATTCCTGTGAAGTGTCTTTGCTTGTGCTTAATGAATCGAAGTCTGGTATCCACGAAGCATTTTGTTCTTCCGCTTCTTCCGGTTCCTCATTTGAAGGAGTGTTTGGACAGACATCGACTGGCACGGGTAACGGAATCATATGAGCAGAGTGTCTGATCGAATATTTTTTGTTACCGCTTGACCTTTGCCCGACACACATTTTGGACCTTGTCTTGATTTCATAAAATATCTTCCCGTAAACGAAAAGCATGGACACTAGCGGAATGTAGAAATTAAGTATTGCTGTCAGGACTTTGAATATTATATTGGAGCCGAATTCCGTGTCGCACTCGTTGGACGGGACACCCCGAGGTTCACCATCCCGTTCAAAGTAATGCCAGCCCCAGACCGGTACGATCCATGTACAAGAAAGACACCAAGCCAAGCTTATCATAAGCATGGCGCGGCGTGGAGTTCTTTTCTTCATGTATTTTAACGGCGAACTGATTGACCAGTACCGGTCGAGACTGAGGATGAAGAGATTGAATATGGAAGCCGTACAGGTGACGTAGTCGACGGTTAACCACGTTTGGCACACGATGAGGCCGAGTATCCATTTGCCTTCCACAAAGTAGATAATACTTAACGGCATCACGAGGGTTCCAATGAGTAGGTCCGCAACAGCGAGACTGAGAATGAAATAATTGCTTACTGTTCGAAGTCGTCGGTCCGTACGTACCGCAACGATCACCAGGGCGTTGCCAATGCAGGTGATAAGGCTTACAAACGACATGGCGGTAACTATTGGTATGATCACTCTTAGAGGGCGCTTTACGACACTGGGCGATACTGCGCTTTCGTTGAAGCTGCTCTCGTTCATGGGGAAGCCTGAATAACCACTGTAATCCTCCTCACTAAACAGTTGAGGAGAAGTACTCGCGTGATCGATGTTCAGATAAGTTTCGCCTAATTTACCTAATCCAGACGCCATATTGGAGTCTTTTCGCGGGGTCTCTTCGAGAAATAAGTCACATCAGTGTAAATCCATTCTACGCGGAACTCATCGACAAGTGCACTTCAGTCAATCCAACCAGTTGATGAAGCTTACGTTATCTTTCCTTTAATGGTAACAAATTGTCGTAGGTACTTTGAACGTTCATCTGGCTGAAAAGCGCTCTTCTTTCATGTTGTATCAGCGTCGCGAGATCTTGTCTTGTGACATCTTGTTATCTATAATGAAATAAGAACAACAAAATGCACATTACTTATGATATAATAATATATTCTGCATCAATTGCACATGTATTGTTAGACACAACTGATTTCTGTTTGCAGGGACTCGCTCACGAATCCAAAAGCGTCTTGTGTCTAATAGTATAAAAGAGAAGGCGTTATAGAAATGCTCGGTACTGCAAATACGAACATGGCAGCAGAAAAGTTACGCCTGGAAGTAATCTCTGTGAAGAAGGATGATTGGGATGTTGGATAGAAAGTCTGAAATTATATTCATGCCATGTGAAAGGTCAGGCAGAAATAACTGAAGAAGGATAAATCAAAGGAATATGACATGCTAGGGAAATTAATGTATGATTAGAGTGCGAGAGGGAAAGAGGAGTAGAAAGAATGAGAGTGAGAGAGAAGAGAGAGAACGCGACAGAGAGAGAGAGAGAGGAAGAGAGTGTGAGTTAGGGAAAGAGGGAGAGAGAGAGAAAGGTTTATTTTCTTCCAAGAAGCACCAATCTTCCGCCCATTTCTCCTAATGACATCAGACAGGTCAAGATGAGGGACCCATATTCTCGTCCTCGGGCGAGTGGTCAATGTCCAGTGTGGTGTCGATAACACGAATCGCCATGTGATCATGATGACGAGCAACCTGGATAGAAGTTTACATTAGTCATGCTTGATGTTTACCATTCTGATCATATCGTAAGAAAGTTATTTAAGATGAACGCAATAATTATGTCTTTAAATAGTAAGGTGTTTGTCTCAAACAGCACATGGAACCAGGAGGTTTATTATCGGTAGATATTAGCCTTCCATCCATGCAAGTAAACTTTGCCCAAGGGCTTACCTTAAACAAGGAATGGAAGAGAATCCAATACCGTCTCATCACAACAAAAGGAATGTCATAAACTTTGATTGAAAATGAACATTTTCTTGATTCTCTCATACACAATATCAATGTCAATATGCCAGCAATTGTTTTCGAACTGAAATAACAAAAGTGAGACGGCTTTTGACCAACATTCATTGCTTTAGCCCATACTTGGTACAAGACGATTTTGACAACATTTATTGAAAAGGCTGAAGCTTAGTCATCCATGGCAACATAGATTTGAATGGGGTATCATTATACAGAAATTGGTTACTCTTGAAAGTGAAATATAATTCAAGGATTCGGAGGTTGTAACTTTTCAATGGGAATTGTTTGGGTATATTTTTTTGTAACGAAATATACAATGGAATCCTCTTTTTTAATTTTGCAAACAAGTAAACACCATTGACGTAATCAATATGAAGATAAAAAATGGAAGTTGCATTCATTGAGAGCTGGAGCAAGTTAATGTAATTTTTGTCTCCATGAAATCACTTATGACCATAATAATGTATGTGGCGTGTCAATAAAAATGGAAGTCGGTTCGGGTGAAAATGTGTTTTATTGCCCGAAGTGCACCGATGATGGAAGGTTTATCTCATCTATTCCAGAAGAATACGATTTAAAGGCCCACCGCACTACTTGTAGATACTTGCGCCCTCTATATAACAAACAATGCCTAATTGGTGACCAGTGGTCCCCCATGATCCTCTTTTTCTTATGTTAACTGAGAGCTGAGTTGATGAGATAACCACCTGTCCAGTGACCTTGGAGGGCGGTGTAATCCCTCCTGTAAACCATGGCAGATAAGCTTTAAAGAAGTGTACAAACAATTCATTTACGTACTTCCGTTCTATAGTATAAATATATAGGCCAATACTGGGTTAAATACCAGTATGGTAACTTAACCGGGAAAAGTCATACTTTAACGCTCGTGGACCTATATGAGAGCGACAAGTGTTGTAATTTACTTCGGCTTAATCCTTTGATTCATTGACATGTAGATCACACTGAGGAGTTTTTCAGCAAAGTCTCACTCGATATCTTCGTGTTCGGCGTTCCAAATCGATGAATCAGGTTTGGTCCTGTTTCACGTCTGTATTACAGATAACCCATGGGATGTAACGAACGAGATAGTGCGTAACGTCTAATTGACTCATGGTTGTTAGCATTACATCGCATGGGACATAAGATGGCGTATGCAACTCACAACGTATCGAGACAACTACATGAGCCCAGAGAGTCTTCATTCATTCTACATGTCTCGTCTTAAAATGACTTTAGCTGGAAACCTCACTTAGCCATTTTCTTTTCAATTGTAACTTGTGGTTGTCTATAAAGAGGAATTGCTTTATACCGTAAAAAACCAAGCCCACATTTTTAAATGTGTGTTGTAAAATATAATAATTAATGTTCAATAAATATATACATAATCTTTCCTATGAGTTTTTGCATTTCTGGCATACCATTGTTACCAGGCTGTTACTAGTGCTGCAATACCTACCATACGATTAGTTGTTGGTGTCACTATGGACCAACTTGCAACTAAGGGTTTAAAACAAACTCTTGCAACTAGCGGAGCCGAAATGATATGGGTTCGCCTTGAGCACTTTGCGTAGTGGATATGTGCACTCATTCTCTTAATAACCTTAAATCACCAAATGAATATTATTTCATAATATACCTTGTGAATGATATAGTAATAATGACTGCTATGAGAGACATAGTTGTTTTTATTCACTCAAGGGGAGGAAACATCGCGCTATCGCCCCGAAGCGTGTCGAGGGGTGCTAGCACGATGTAACCTCCCCAAGAGCCTATAAAACAACTATGCCTATTAAAGTCATTAGAACTTTTATATACCGAAAAGGCTCATAGAATACACTTACCAATCATATTAATCAAGTTTGTTTACGGTATCGAAACCTAGTCTTAGTAGGGTGTCTGATCGCGCACCACTCGAGTTTGTGTGCCAAAATCTTTCCTATGATTTCACGCATATACGTAAAATGCCAAAACTGGTCAATGCCAAAACCGGTCAATAGTCTTTTGAAAAGTGCCCTAGAGAGTTTTTCAAGAGACTATTAACCGGTTTTGGCATTTTACGTTTCTTTACGGGAATGGCTAAAATCATTACTCCAAATTTCGACCAGTCAGATGGCTGGATTTCGAAAGTGAGGTATATAGTTCTAAATATGACATCACAACACCGTCATTCCGCCTTGTTCGCTTTCTACAAATGTCAAAAAACATCCGATCGTGAATTGTATTTTCCGACACTTCTTCCCATCTAAGTAAAGCTCCTTCCAGTTGCATTTTTATCAACAGTTAGATAGATCTCGGTTATGCCGTCAACAGGGCACTAAGCAATTTAAGTAGAGTAGTTTCATCAGATAACCTAATAGTCCAGTCCACGTCAGTATGTTAAAAGCAAAAATATTTGATAAATGTCTTATTTTTAGTTAATCGTATTTACTCCATCCGTTGATTGCTATCGCCATGATTGATTTATGTTGCGACTATACGTTGACAGGTAAATTTAGCTTGGAGGTTGTGTTAAAATATAATTGCATTAATGGAGTATTCCCTCATGAAGACGTTTTCTACTCCGTAAGCCAATGGATGTGAGCTTTATAGAAACCTTTTTTGGAGATAGAAACAGTGACTAAAAAACGAGGTCAAAAAACGGAAACATCGATGCTTAAAACAGAGGGTACTTCTAGGTTTACTCCGGGAGTTGGAATGTAAGGGGAACGATACAGTAATTAAATATGCATGCATGGATGTCAATTGTAAGTTTACTGTATGTTCGTCATTTAGATTCATATTTTCATATTTTCTTTACAAATATGTATCGATATCTTGGAAGAAAAAAAAATGTAGTCGTTTCCCCGAACCCCCCCCCCCCCCAAAAAAAAAAAAAAGACAAAAAAGAAAGAAAGAGAATCGTTGAGTATGAAGCCTTGGAGAGATGATTTGGCTTCCTTTCCCAAAATTTTTCTCATTTTTCATTGTTGAGAATCACGAGTATTTCGTTTTCGTCAGTTTGTTAGGAAGCTTCATGTTAATATTTTCACGTTTTGCCAACTTGATTCAATAATTAACAACTGATCATTAATCTAACGTGATACTTTATTTAATGATTTCAGTTGAATTTGAACTGAATTGAATTTGGACTGAATTGTTTCTTTAAAGCCCAAAACAACTACATCTTCAAAATGTAATGTCCCTTTGATAATCCGGAGAGGTTATTTTCCGTGGAAACTCTTCCCTGCTGTCATCACCTTTCCTTCAACTCTCCTACCTGCAAGACAATATTTCAAGAACAGAAGCTATAATTTGATTTTAATACTGCCTGTATTTTTCTTTGGAAACATCCTCCCAGGAGATGTGAAACCTCAGTTCAGTGGTAACTTTATACTCAATTTATACTCGACCTATTAATAAAGTGACACTTGTTTTGTTTTCCCTGTCACTCTTTCTCTCTCTTTTTCTTTCTCTCTTTCTCTCTCTTCCCTTTTTAATCAGTTTATTCATTACATCTAACAGAGCTTGACAGCATACGTGGAATAAAAAAAAATCTTCTTTTGAAGTAGGAAATCAAAACAATGCGATTCTGGTTCAGAATAGTTTTGCCGGTGTCTCTTTGCGGTCCGAACGCACTCGTGTCAAATGATCAAACTGATCTGAAATGAACAACTAATAATACATTTCATCATTTCAAAGGAATTGTTTTTGATTTGTCGATTCCAGCTAGATGAAACTATGCTTGAGAGGAAAAATAAGTCGGATTCATAATTGATGTTGGTATTACATTTCCTAGAACACTCGTCCATGTACCTACATGTAAAAAAAACAAAAAAAACATGGCCCTTTAAGAATCTGATATGTTGTTTGTCCAGATCTTATATTCACCTGATCCTACCTGTACCTGTAGAATATGATCTTGAAAAAATAAGGTATAATATTATATCAAAACAGCCTGCAATTGTATCTTTACTTCACCGTGTGTTAAAGGTACTATGTTCCTTTTGCAGCCAACCTCAAATGCTGTAGAACTTTGCAGGAATTATGAATATGTCATGTATGTCCTATCTGTGAAATTTAAACGTTAGCAGTGTCCTCATATTCAAATTATTCAAGGAAACCCGTTTACTTGCTAGACTTCCCTGTCAGACACTATTGAGTGACTGACTGGCTTTTTTCTTCTTTGGTAATAACATACATGAATAGAGTTGTAAAGGGTACATGAGCATTTGTCTACATCAATAACCCACTTCTTGTGATGGCCAAGATTAAACTGATTAAATCTTTGCGCAGCGTAAAACGTATGAACATTCGGTAAAATTGTCTGAAAATCAAGACTATTACTTTTGGGCTTTATAGACCTAAAGTCGATTTGACAACTAATAATCGTTATTTTCCCACTTGAAGACATTTTCAAGCCCCACATTTTTTAGGGAAGTTCTTAGTTAGTATTATCTTTCAAATGCAGTTGGAATTTAATTTTTTCATTTTTTGGCCTGCAAATGGGACATAGTACCTTTAACTCTGTTAAGATGCAATGTTCAATCCAGTGACCGCTTGACGATTAAACATTAATTTCATCACTTTCTCTTTCACTCCATCTGTCTTTTTTTATTTTTATTTTTATTTTATTTTCTTCTGCATTCATGTAAACATACATTTTTTTTTCGATATAAATAATAATATAGTACACTAAGTATTTTTCTGACAATGAATCATAAATAAGCAAATACATATATATAAATTGTTATTTTCAAAGACGAAATGATTAACTGTCATAAATACTAAATTTGCTCAAACATGATAAAACATTATAAAATTATTTGCTTCGACTTCGAGGTAGGTTCGAGGCGATCCATGGGATTGTCTTGTGGAAAGACATTTTGTCAAATTGCTATCACATTTAGATCGTAAAAGAACAGGGAATTATTGTTTCCTTTAATTAATCAAAGGCAACTGTATAAGAGTGTAATAGTCACATAGACGTGAATATATTCGGTTATTTCTACTCAATCTTGTATCTACTTGTTATTATTCAAGTTAGATTATCTAAGTAAGAAGAAAGCAAGCAACTACGGTCAGTGCTTACCATGCTTACCATGCATTTTAAAGAGTTCCTTTACATGTATCTGTTCCAAAAGCCAAATATCGATGATATCATCAAATAGTAAGCAACTAGGCCATAGCTTGTGCACGCATCTGTAATTTATGTTGTTGTACTCTTTATTATTTTAAAAGCACGTACGTGAGACTGAGAGGAGTACTAAAGGAATCAAGTAGCCGTGCCACTTTTGGCACCTAGACATACTGTACGTGATAAGGCCTCCCATATAGAACATGTGGGGGTCTAAACACACTGTAGGGCTGGTATTGCCAGAGGTAACGATGTCCTGATTTTGTTCAGTCGCTATTGTTCCTGGCATCGAAATAAGATAAGGAACCCTCGGAAATCAGGTCATGGCCGAAGGACAATATAGATATCTCATTATAGGCCGACTGAAAAGTAGACATTGCTACACCATGATCTGACATTTTTATCCGCATCATTAAATAGAAACTGTGGGCTTTTCACTGATTCAGAACTCGTGAATTCTGTTTCCAATGTCACAGAGAACTGTGATTATTCACATTGCTATTAATGAGATATATTATATTTTTTACATTGATGTGAATTTGAAGGGATTGGCTTGATATGCTGCTTCGAAAGCTGGTGTTTATTAATTATCTCAAACAATATTTAGAATAGCCATGTCATTTATAGGTGGAATTAATCATCGGTGGATTACATTTTGTCCACCCAAAACATCATTATACGGGATTCTGATTATGTGAACGAAATTGGATGCAAAATAGTCATCTCAAGAATTTGGTCGCATGAAAACCGAAACAGGCGATGCATCTTCGGCTGAAGGCTGATGAACTCAGTCGGGATATTATATAGCAATTCCACTTGAGGAAAAGAGAAAACCACGGATCGGTGAGCTCGAACCCCCGTCGGTGACCGGTGGAGCGCCATATCTCCGATGGAGCTTGTGGGCGGGAGTACCACTTTGCTAATTCTACACCACTTCATCTAGATGGAAATGTACCGTTCATAATCTGGAATATTGCACTTCAAATGTGTATACTAATCATTCGAGAGGCAGGTACCGAGAATGAAGATGGACAAAAAGAAAAAAAAAGGAGAACCTCTCAGAAAGAGAAAGAGAAAAAGTGGAGAAAAACGTAGGGAGCGATGAGTGCAGGTATGATACCTGTGCGCCAATTTGTTTGAGCCAACAGAGCTAATGAACGGATCCCTACAAACCTAAGGCTACCACCGTCGCTTCCATCTCCAAATCCCGTCACAGGTCGGACATTCGCCACATGCCACATGAGTACACAAGCGAAGTACGTTAACCTGTATTAGACCATGGACTGCACAGTCAAATCATCCCTTATACATTCGGATAACACGATTATAAATGGGCATATTTATGATACTCAGACGTGGTTACAGTATATAGAAAAGTACATGAACCAGGCATTCTTAATAATGACCCTGCGGTAGTGGGTTTATATGAGCACGGACTTATGATGTGAGGCGGTTTAGAGGCAGACCAATCTTGCTAATCAAAACAAATAGTTTGCTCATGTCACGATTATCCGTCTGTAGGGCTAGAGGTCAATGGGGGAATGTCTTATTTTCTCGATTAATTTTGTCGACAGAATCTTGTAAAAAGTTTTTGTAGGAAGAAGAAGTACATGTATTGGCATGTAATAAAATCAGATTTCGATTTTTTTTTTTTTTTGGCGACAAGTTCTACACATCATAACGCAAAAAGAAAATAACTCATTGATTTTAACTCGCTTCGATTTCCCAATTAGGATAAAAGTCCGGTATCATTATTTCTAATCGTACCAATAGGAATATGATATAAAGTATGATCATTTTAATTTGATTAAATGCCCAAACTCCACTCTAATCTCCTTTTAGCATACAATTATTTCTTAACTTTCAAATTGATTTTGTCTAGGTGTTGTTATTTCAAAGATAAATCAATCTCGAGAAAGAAAAAAACAAAATCGCATTAGAAAACATTTGATCACTTCCCCACCCGCCTTTATTTGACTTACTACGTGGAAGTTTGTCAAACATCATCTTTTGTACTTTCAGAGACTAGCAAACTGTCCAATTTTCAGTTATTACAACACAAATCATTTTCGTGGATGATTGGAATAACTGAAATGATGAATCTATCATTGCCCTCCCCTTGACATAAAATGTAATTCATGTGCTCACGTGGATCAAACATAAATTTGATCATTCGAAGAACTGGCAAAATGTCAGTGGAACAAAATAGAGGTCAGTGTAGTATTACTCGAGAAGGGTTAACCCCAACCATGCCTTGATTCTTCACATTGATTTGTTATAGAGTATGTACATTGATAAAAGCTTACATGTTGCATTAGGGGATAATCTGATATAAAACGCGTTAGAGATGTCAGCTACGTTGACAGTAACCGAATGAATACTGACACAACAGTTAATATTTCAGGGGAACTTAATTACTTCATCTCTCTCAGGGCGCATACCATTTACAAGTGCGTGCGCAGCGTTTGTGACCTTTCACGGTTTTCGATCCCTAATGAAACGGTAAATTGAACATACAGCTTAGACGAATCCATATTTTAAAGATCCATGCGAAATGCTCGCGCGTCAACTTAAATTTATAATGACATGCCACCGTTACACAGGAACGGTTAAACTTTATGCATACAGTTCGATCTTTAAACAGTTGATATTTCATTCAAAATCTCCAAAGGAGGCAATGCGTTTCTGAAGCAAGATTTACGAGATTCTATTCCATCATGTAATCATGCGAACCACCCCGTAAGGTCTTCAATATATATCATATTGTTTTGTTAAATGCTTATTTGAAACATAAATGTTTTATGTTGCTCCGCTATCATTCAATCATTCGGTACATTATAGGATATTATTTTGGTTCGCCGAAAATGTAATGTCCATTTGATGGATTTATGATTCAAAAGGTACAAACCCAAGATTTTTTGGCCCAGATTTTTTTTGGCCCTGCTGCAGAGAGTGCTCACATGGTCTGATATATCGACTGGCTTTCACATTATTGTCCTTTATCTTCCCTTTTCATTTATACATAATTATACGTGTGTGAATTCTGAGCATAGAAACCCTTGTATCATGTGCATGACACGTGCAGCAATACCTGGGGGTGTTTCACAAAGATCCTAAGTCGAACTTAACTCTAAGTCTAACTTAAAAATTATGGAGAGCCATTTGTAGTCTTAAAATGAAATATGTTCAAAAGTGAAAAATGAATTATTTTAGACTTTGTATAAATTTCACATCCGAGAACATGAGATCTCCCTGAAAATAGAAAATATGAATGATTTGAATCATCATTTTATGCCTTTTAAAATAACTTTACAAAATATTTTCAAGGATGCTCATGGCTTTCCATAATTTTTAAGTCCAACTTAGAGATAAGTTCCACTAATAAGATCTTTGTGAAACACCCCCCAGGACCCTGTTTCATAAAACTTGTTATCAATCTCAAATGCAAAATGTCTATGGCAAATTTGCTCTCAGCCAATCAAATGCCACGATTTCAATAGCTTATAACAATTATTTTTAACTTGTTATTGACATCAAGTTTTATGAAAAAGGGACCAGCTGTGTCACAAAATGTTGTTTGTGGGGTTAATATCAAACGACATCAAAACAAGATTATGTTATTTATCCAAATTTAGTAGTTCAATTTTTAAGAGATTAAACATATCGCGCATTTTGATACCCTGTATCCCCCTGTTCGTGTTTTCCTACGCCTTGACAGACAGTTCTATTTCTCGAAGTGCTGAGGATGTCGCTCACTGTTTTGTCCATTTCCTCTAATTTGGGGGTATATTTTGAAGGCGGTTCTTAAAATTGACTGGCCCTCTGAAATTCATGCCATTTCCAAGCATCTTTGTTGGGCAACAATCTTTGGTTCGGAGCGATTCCCAGAATACAACAGTGATGATTGCATCTTCCTATGTTCTATGTGAAGTAAAGAGTTCGTCATCATAACAATCCAGAAAACATTGGTTAAAAAACACATTTAGTTCTATTACTTCTTCCCGAAAAGCCTATGCATTTTCTTTTCATCAGCTGACTGAAGATACTGACCTCAGCATGACATGGTATTCAGGCTGTATTAAATGGAAATGATGATGGGAATAGTCATTAATCAATTCATTTTGATAGCGGAGCATCCGTCTTTAACATTGGGGGGACATGATCGCGTCCGCTCGGAGATTGCCACGCACTTTTGCTGCTCTGGAACTGACAGAATAAATGGAGCAGATAACACATTTAGCTGATGGTCGGACGGCGTTACGGCATCGGCAGGAGATTTGATTCATATTGCTGAGAGGCGTCGGCATAATGCGAGGCATCTATCTATCTTCAGGTCTAGCTCACCTGAGGAAGGAAGAGATAGCAAACACAGACTGACAGCCCGCTTCCTACTTAAAGGTGTACGCATAGGTATACGAATAAGGGTATGTTGCTGGGAAGGGTATAGCTATGGTAGTCGGACGAAAAGGTGTGTTTATGCCATTTAGTGATGTACTTAAAAAGCAATGAACCTACGACGAGATTACATGATGACATTTAGGGGGCGGTTCAAATAGCTAAGGTGTATCAAATCGATACCTGTCCTGTCAACACGCGAACACCCGTTTCATGCATGAGTAGGGCTTATTTCAGGTGCCCCAATATTTTTGGTCCGGTAGAAAAAAGGCTCTTTGCTGTATTTTGCCAAAGATGTAATGTAAAGGAGGAGACTGAAATGAGGAAATAGGCTATGTTTGAGGTTAGTATGGTTAGGTTTAGCGTTTGGTACAGGGTTGGAAGAATCCGTTAAGGGTATGAAATTTACTGCGGAATCGTGGAAGTTGTGTCGTATAATCCGTTCCCTCCCCTCCACCTTTAACCTGTATCATCTTCAACAGAATGGGTCGGGTATAAGGTTGAATAAGGTTACTCAATTGGGAGTTTGTGATGGTGTCGGCACCCCGAACCTAATGAGGTTATCTTGAAAAACGCAGGTGCTTGAGGAGGTAAAAAGGCGGTTAAGCTGTCAGATAAATATCACGCAGAACCGTTCCCCTGTGTACAGTTTTCTAAGAGCGAAGTGAAACAAATTGAAGTCACTTGACCCAGTTACATCTTTAAGAAAAAGAGTTACGTCAAGTCGGTGACTGATTATGTCTGCTTTACAATATTCAACCAGTATACGTGCACCTCAAGACCCTTCCAAATCCAATTTCCAGTTCAATTTTCAACAGCAGAACTATCGCAACCTTTATATTGGGTTTACCATGTGCCCTTGTCGATAACCTCGCACCACAGTCATTGAAACATAAAATGTATTGATTTCAATGTGCATTCATTGAATTACGCATTCGATCGAAACCATTGTTTTACACTAACCTTTAAGCTTGGTGTCAAGGCAAGAAGAAATTGTCTATCGCATTCAGTTCAATAAGGAACTATCTTGCCATTTTCTCCGTCATTTCATCAAAAATAACAAAATACAGCGTTCCAAGTGTAATATGAGTCGACTTCAAACACTTAAAAAAAAGGAAAGATCAAGAAGCATGTCTCTGTGAATGTTCGAAGTAGAAGCCGTATCCATGGCAACAAAGTAAGACCTCCTTTAGTCCTATGGGGCGCATATAATCCTTGCTTGGGAAAGCCATCACTCTTGTGAAAGCATGATAATCCCCCACAGTCTCACTTTTGCCTTCGCCCGAGTCACGGGCGCCCATCCGAAGCACTCTCACCCCCAACTAAGATATACCGTAGAGCGAAAATCCTGAATAAAACATGCATGCTTATCGAATTACACATTCGAAGTATAAATACCATGCCCTGTTTTAATGAACTTTTAAAATTTGATACATTTTTCTCCCTTTGGGACACTATGTTGGTATCAATGATGAAATACATACGCGTATATACATGTACCTCATTTACCAAACGATTCCATCAACGCGGCCTCAGTCATGCGAACCTATTCTTTCAGGAAAACATATGGTATTATGCTGGTAGAGAGGGAGATGAGTGGGTCGGTCAGTAAATCATGGGAAGGGGTTGCAAATTTCAACTCAAGAGGCTTAAAGGTACTATGTCCCATTTGCGGGCCAAAACTAATATTGAAAATGTTAAATTCCAACGGCATTTGAAAGTTAATACTAATTTAGAACTTCCCTTAAAAAAGGGGGTTTGAAAATGTCTTTGAGTGGGAAAATAGCGACTATTAGTTGTCGAATCGACATCAGTGCTACCAAGTCAGTAGATAATAGTCTGATTTTCAGACCATTGTACCGAATGGTCGTACGTTTTGTGCTGCGCAAATCTTCAATCAGTTTAATTTTGACCATTACAAGTAGTGGGTTATTGATGAAGACAAATGCTGATTTAACCCTTACAGCTCAATCTATTTTAACAAAGAAGGAAAAAAGGCAGTCAGTCACTCAATAGTGTCTGACAGTGAAGTCTAGCAAGTGGACGGGTTTCATTGCATAATTTGAATATCATGACACTACTAACGTTTAAATTTCACAGATAGGACATGCATGACACTATTCATAGTTCCTGCACACTATTGGCTGCAAAAGGGTCATAGTATCTTTAACAACGATAGTCGATACTTGCTTGGGAAAAAGGGAATGCCAAATTGAGAAGACATTGGGTTTAATCCCCAGGTCAGACAATTGATAGTAGGCTCTTTATCATTATCCACCCATTCTAACGTGTCAAAAGGGTAGGCCTATACATGACAAATCACATGATTGCGCTAAGTTGAGTTTACAATGCATTATGCCTATTTTTAACCACACACATTTCCATGGGCGGGCAGAGGGTAGCAAATCCTCTTCCCTTCAATGTAGGTGATTATCATACATTGTTACTGGGGTTTGAAGAAAAAACAACGAAGGTTGCAGGAATGAAAATAAGAAGGGGCCTATATGCAATGTACTTATGTTCGAATATCATGGAGAGGAAAGTATCAAGATACGGGTTAGCATCAACGAAGCCAAGAATAAGGTAAGAAGAAGAGGATTTCAACATTTAAAAAAAAATTAATAATTAGCAGAAGAGCTCGAGAACCATTAAATCCATTAAATCTTGCCATATAACAATAACCAGACATTAAAAAAAGTAAACATGTAGGACACATGATTAATTGTTAAAAGAATGCCCATGGTTAGATAGAGAGAGAGAGTGTGTGTGTGTGTGGGTGTTCGTCTGTGTGCGTGTGCGTGTTAGTTTCAAGATGATATTTTCTTTCTCTAAAAAAAAAAACCCTCTAGCTTTTGTTCTTACTGATGTTTCTACTTTGCCCATATCATGTAATACATGAGAGTGGGCGAGAAATAGATATAAAGTCTAAAATTGCAAAGTGGAAATTCAGAGAGAGAAAATAAATTGGTAGAGAGAGAGAGAGAGAGAGAGATGAGGGGAGGGAGTGGGTGGTAAGCAGAGAACATCGATTTAGAAAGAGGAAGAGGGGGAGTGTAGATAAATAAAGACAAAGACAATAGTACAGAAAGAGAGAAAGAGATAGGTCCATATATAGATACACTTGTAGATAAAAAGAAAGGCAGAGAGAGAGAGAGAGAGACATAGATGGGGAGGCATGGGGACAACGAAAGAGAAAGATGGACAAACATTTGAAAAAGGGGGACAGTCGGACAAACACAGAGAGAAAGAGAAAGAGCGAGAGAGAAAGAGAGAGAGAGGGAGGAGGATGGGGAGGGGCGATATATGTAGGCCTATATAATCTAAGGTAGGAGAATGATGTCACCCGAGGTCGGCCAGGACATCAATCTCCCTTTCGATCAAGGAGACTACCCACATGAGAGATCCAAGATAAACGACCTCAGTTCCCCTGCTACGACATGATGTACTTCCGTGTCTCACTATCACATACTCTTTAATGCATGATTTAAAATCTCATAATATTGCATAAATGTATTACCTTAAATACATTGACAAAATCATTTTTTAATTCATGTAGAATAAAAATATTCAATCTATTCCAGCAGGGAATTGAACTTGTATGCCTGTAATTCATAGATAATAACGACATAGATGCTCTGGAGTTTGATAATGTATCATTGCATAATCTTTTAGTTCTAAATTCTATGCCAATGTAAGCCCTAATTTCCAAACTACCGTACAACTCTCAAATTAACTTAAGATTTGAAACTCATTACTGGTGTATTTGATTAGTATCTGGATAGATTTTCCTTTGTCATGTTAGTAAACCGTCGCTCAACTTGCTCAAAGTTCAACAAAAGTGTATTACATTGTTGGAAGTTGGAACATTTTTGTTGTTTACCTCTTTTCATGAAGAGATTAAAACAAATAATATTTCATCTTCGAGTTAATAAGATCCATAGAGATCGATCAATAAAGTTTCGAGAAGATGTAAACTTTATCTATCAAGAACTTAACATATTGTTCCAATCATTTCATGAAAAGGGGTAATAACAAATATTCCAACTTTATGGGCAACAGTATATGATTTTGTTTGTTGTTTTTGAGATCATACATGCAGTAAAGCATTCATGCATGACCGATCTGTATTTTGTTTTGGTTTTCCATTCTAAGTTTCTGCCAGCTGCATGTGCAATCGTTACAACGGGGCATTTACTATGTTCACAATCAGTTACGGCCTATAAGATATGATAGACATTTAATAGGCTGGTGAAGTTCACCAAAAAGGGGAGGGGAAAAACATTACTAGACTGTTTTGAAATGTGAGAAAAATGTTCATAAAAATCTTTTTTCTTTTCTTCAAAGGATTTGAAAGGATCTTCTAAAATGACCAAAATTGGTGTGAAAGAATACTTGTAATACTTATAACTGACCAGAGGGAAATTTTTTTCAAACATGCTCAGACATAATTGGAAACGCCCACACTTGAAATATCAACACATGTAGGCAATATCTACAATTGTTTAGTGGCCATATAATATAGTGAGTAAAACTCCCGTGCAAAACGCATTGCATTCATCCAATATCTACAACTATTTGTATACGTGTTCTCGAAGAATACGGATACCTCTTGTTTGTATTTATGTTGTAATGTGATACAGTTACCATGGCAACGTTAGAAACAGCTACAATCACATGGACATGACCCCTGTGACTTTCTGTTATCCCACCTCTGAAGAAGAAAAAAATGTCTCTTTGGGAGTATGTAGAGGCAACACCGGCGCTCTCTCTCCTGTCAAAGTACAAAATGTCACGTACAGATTCAATATGAAATAGAATAGGCACTGGTACAAGCGATACGTGAAACCGACCCCATGCAAAGAAATAACAATTACCATGATTGCATAGACCCCCATCCAGAACTCCCCGAAAGGATCGTGAATCACAGCTGGTTACTGTTATATTACCACATCTAATTATAACGATCCATATTGAATTGTTCTCCATGAACGTGGCTTAGTTTTGAGAACTTTAAATTGGCTTAATTGAGCGTCAAACACACCTACAATAAAGATAAAAATGTAACTGTTCATCAAATCATCGCGTTATGGAACTTACGGTATGATGGGTTGAGAGAGTTTAAACGATTCGAATTAGCTTCAAATGGTGCCTGAATTGTTAAAATTAGTCTCGGTTTGAAAGATGAGAATCTGTTCATAATGGGGGTATCATGTAAAGTGGTATCAGTTGCATCAGGAGCAAGATGAGGTGAGGAAATACGGATTTAGTTGGGTGAGAGGCTAGAAAAGGAAGGGTAAAACCATAGATGATCGATCGATAAGATCTAGAAGGCCAAAGTAACGACGCCTAGGGCATATATTTTACTAGCAGGGTCGATAACAAGACATCATTTTATGG
>BEXV01000026.1:281031-296529 GCA_003118195.1 Hemicentrotus pulcherrimus | reverse complement strand
ACCTAATGGATAACCTAAAAAAGATGACTCCCCTCCACCCAACGGAACGGAATGCCGATCGATCAAATGTTCAAATTTCGGGACCCAAACAATACAAAACATAAAATATGTCCTCTTACCCCCCCGCGCTTATTCAGCCGCTGGCCGAGTCGTTTCTATTTTTGGGGGGAAACATAAAATAAATGTCCTCTTACCCCCATTTGCCCTATCCGCGGGATGCTGTGTGATGGAATTAAAGTGGATTACAATCTTCGATTATATTATGATTGATTGATTACATCAATTCTATTATTCACTCTCGGCCATGATTTATCTGTTCTCTCATCGATGTGAACCTCGAAAGAACAATACGCGACACAACCTCGATTCCTCTTTTGTCTTCTTTTTGTTGACGGTTCTCCTTCGTCATTTGTAAGTTTGAGACAAGGGATCAACACATAAATCTGATTGATGAAGCATTAAATACAACATCAAATGCCTTTTTTCTGATTTCTAGATCACAAACCTACCATGCTTAAAAGAAACTGTGTATGCACACACGCACATTCATCCATAATGCGCATTTACCTTGCATTGGATACGGACTAATGCCGATGTGACACAGATTACCAGTTGATTGCGAATGCCTCTTGCACTTGAGGCCTCATTAGGGACTTTTAGATTCTGCACGACGCGAACGTGGACTGCTCTTTTAAGGCATCGTGACGTCCTTTTAAGGCACTGGTAGTGACGTCACATTGCCTTAAAGGGGCAGTCCACGTTCTCGTCGTGCAGAATCTAAAAGTCCGTATAGCGACTGCATTAGTGCCTACGTTAATGTGTCATGTGAAGGAAGCTAGTGCATGTGCTAATGATTCAAAGCAACTTGTCATTTCACTTTTCATTTTGCATCATTTTGTTCGACGTCACTTCCGCAAGGCGCGTCAAAGATCGCTGACGTTGTACTGCGTCAACACAACAACGTCTCGTGAGTGTGCAACGGATAGCTATGAGAGTGTACCTTTGAATAATTTTCTATGTCTTCAAGATAGTTCCCAGGGACAGGATTTATCGGGATTATTAAGAATAACCTGCAGTTCAATTGTTCCCGATATAATAAAATGTCAGAGATACCACATAGTCATATATTTCGTCTGAAAACCGAGTTTATCAACTCTTTAAAAAAAACAGTTTCAGTTGAGGAAATCACAGTAGAGGAAACGATTTGTTGGGGTATCCGTCTCCTTTAATTGAATTGTAAATTGTAGAACTTGTAGCAACTGTTAAGAATGTGCACACAGGTAAATACAGCAAAACAAATTTTCATGGGAAGTCCTCTTCCCCCTCCCCCATTTGAAGAAACAAAAATTGCTAGTGTATGATGCTGCTCTGTGGGACGGATAACATCTTTAACCACGCTCACGTTTGCCGGGATACATCGGATCGATTTGTCTAGCATTAAGATACGTTAATCAATACAAAAGACCTATGGGCCAAAAAGACAGAAGTCCGTATGTTAGCACTTAGCCCATAAAGTGAACGTTCTTTTTCCCTCTCCGCTGTCCAGCATAATCGATTTCATCCACAAATGAAGAGGAACAAAATATTTAAGCTACGTTCGAGCGAAAGTAAACAGATACGAAAAAGACCTTTTACTGTCAGAAGAGCCTTTCCCGGAAGGCACCCATTCCTGTTTATTAACGATGACCCCAAATAATATTGACAGTGGAGAGGGTTTAGTGTCTTAATAACAACAGAAAGAGAAGTCAATAGATACTTGAAGACACACTTTTATCAAACTGTACGAAAAAGACGGCAGGAAAAAAGGCGATTTGGTTCCTTTAAAAAATCTCCTCCAGTATTCAAAACGCTCATGGTTATAGTGCTTAAAGCGCACCATTCTGACGACTTTGACTTTTCCCCTAATTCTTAGCATTAAAAACGAAAGCTCATGGGAAGGTCTAAAAGCTACTTGGTAGTGTCCCGAGTATATGGCGTGTGAGTAGGGATTTTCGTCTTGCATACTGGCTTCGATGGGCTCTCCTTATCAGTTCAACGCCATCTCAAATACCATTCACATTCTTCTCCCCGGTGGATTGATTCTTCTTTTAATTTCATTTTTTTAAAAGAGGATTATGTTTTTACCCCCGACCCATTTAAAAAAAAAAGAAATTAACGAAGGAAATATGATTGTGTTCCTCAAATTCTCGCAAACAAAATATTGTTCTGAGCAACATGAACAGGTAATAATAATAATTATAATAATAATAATAATAATAATAATAATAATAATAATAATAATAATAATAATAATAATAATAATAATAAAAATAATAATAAATACTTATAAACCGGACTTCTCTATTTACTTACTCAAGGCGCTTTACAAAACAAAAATACACAAATCTCTCTCCAGAATTGTAACAACATAATATCATTAGTAACTCTCATTAAATAAACCCTTCTAAACATTTTTCTGAAACGTTTCTAGGCATTGCATGTTGCAGCTTGTTCCATGCAGAGTCTATACGGCGGCTACTCTATAGGCCTGCTATTATTCCTATAAATGTAAAGTCTGACACAGCTTACAGTTATTAGGTCTTGGATGTATTTTTTTTTAAGCTAACAACAATCATGGCAAAGGATTATAGGCTATATTTTCGAAATGCCCTTTCTTTTCATGCTCCCTCCAATGTATCTACTATGGTCTGGCGCCCATGCAGTTTATATAGTTTTCTTTATGCACGGTAAGCCATGCGGTGGTTAGGCATTACTGAAGTCGCCGATCGAGAGTGGGAGGGGAAGGGGGTGCAGAGAGAGAGAGAGAGAGATAGAGATTGTGAGAGATAGAGAGAGACAGAGAGACAGAGAGACATATATAGAAATAGAGAGAGAGAGAGTGAGAGAGGGAACAGAGAGATAGAGAGAAAGATATCTTATGGGAAAAAATAAAAGGAGAAAACAATTTTTACAGCTTGCAGATTATACCCCTGCATCTATGTTCAACTTACCGCCGGGCATCATCTATAGGATGAGAAACTTTTCCTAGTCACCAAAAAAGCCAATTTGAGAGCAATTCCTCTTTATAAAATCCAACGGGATAGTCATTCAATTTTCACGCAAGTACTTAAGAAATAATCACGATTCCAGATGGAGATCTTGCCATGTTGTAGTTTAAAGCTAAATTAATTCCCAGCGCGGGGTTCAAAATAAGAGAGCGTCCAGAACATCGGTTGTTCGACACCGAAGAGAGCGAGGAGAGACACCGCTTTTCGAACTCGCTCGGAGACCACTTGTTCCATTGAATAAACAATTGACTATCGAGTCAACAATACTTAAAACATGTATACCGTATGCATAGCTTCATCCTGGCACGGTTTTCGAGTAGGGAAACAACTTCTAGTAGACCCGCTGAGGTTTGTCCTATTGACTACACCGTATGCGTCTCCGCTCGGTGTTTTGCCATCTCCGTTTTTTTCATATCCATGGCACGGTAGCATACGTCACCATTCGCAATACTTGTGATTGCCGAGCTAGGTTTAAATGAGGGGAAATACATTTTATGGTCTGGCAGGTCTCGTATTAATCTAAATCTCATTAATTTCCTATTCAAACGGCACGTTTTGCTTGAGAGAGTGTGAGAAAATGCGATTAAATCATTCGAAATCCTATACTGAAAGAGTAAAAAAAAAAAGGCAAAGCGAAGCATCTCACTCTAATAACACATTAAAGTGTGTAATAAATCCCACTAAAATCAAAGTGCAAACAATATGATTTATTGATGGACAGAGAAAGTAATATTTGTAAAATCAAGATTGCTTGCTTTTCAGAGCACTCATGCATTTTAAAGTTAACTTGGTAAAACTTAAGCAAGTATGATCAAAAGAACAGCAACAACGAATGTAATAAGGCCCATCAAACCTTCACAACTGGCCACAAAGCCATGATTGCGAATCGCAAAATAATAAACCAAATAGACAATAGGACCACACAGAACAATAAGGAAGAAAGTAATCTGGGTGAATTTAATTCTAATAAATATGTATTCCCAATATTCCCATTTCACTTTCAAGAGTAAGGTCATGAACGCGCTTCCAAGACCATCGCAAGGACATGACATCAGAGACATTCCCGAGGCAGCCATAATTCCCTGGAAGATACTACAGCTGAGACCTTGGCCTTGGTGAGCAAACGTCTGCCTTCGAGGCCTTAGCAGCTCCCCAACACGCACCCTATACCAGGATTCATCTTCTTCGACAAATACAGAAGACAGCCAGGAGCAAAAACAATCATCGCTGCATTGCCACTTAAATTGAAGAACTTCTGTATCTCGAATGCAATCAGAAAGATACCTTTTAGAACATAGTTCATCAAATGTCTATATCAACAACTTCTTCACACATCTTTCCTGAATCAAGCAATTCCTTCCTCGGATTTGGAAACTTAAGGCTGTGTGAAAAATGTTGCTAGTTGTATCCCCCCGCGCTTTATTCCCTTGCGTTTTTCTACGCCACCAATGGCCCACGCCGCCGTCTTAATTCAGTAGACTATAGCTTCGAGTTTCTCTAAAACTCCCTCAGCCGTCAAAATATATTACATTAAATTTTGATAGACAACATACGGAATACTATTTTTATGTGTATCTTAAATGATTCCATACAGATGGAGATCCAAAGTGAACTCAAGCGACCAGTGGCGTACGCAGGAATTTTTTCAAGGGGGGTTTTAAAATCAAAAAGGGGGGGGGGGCGTGTTTTCCNGGGGGGGGGGGGTTCACCCCCAAACCACCCCCTGCGTATGCGCCTGCAAGCGACCCCTTCCTATTTGTTACTCTTTTTATTTTCAAGATCGTTTTATTCTTTATTTTAATATGTTATAATTTTTTTTAAATTGTGTTTTTATTTATTCCTTTATTTATTTTGTAATTATTCCTTCATCGATTATTATTGTTTTAAATCATTATTATGATCTTTTTGGCGAGGGGGGGGGGGCGGTTCATGAAAAATAAACAGTTTGTGCCAACGCAATGTAAACACATACCAAAAATCGGAACCTTTAATACCGTTATCTGTAATTATCTATAAATGGCTTTAGAAGAATTGAGGTGCTGGTCGTGCAATGGCAATGTGACGAATCTGTCTAATTGTTTTGGAATGGTTAGCGTGAGCTGAAAAACACAAGCACTGCACCCATACATGGGTTTAATGACAACATTTTGTTTAGACCTTTATTTAATTTGACATTTTTCCTAATCGATTTGTAATGAATGAGAAATTTCACAAAAATATTTGTCATCGTTAGCAGAACTCAACTTTCCTCAAAATAGGACAAATCATTATAATATGTGAAAGCGATTTCATTGGGATGTTTTTACATTAAATATTTGAGCACAACGCATATATTGCATTTGCTGGATATGAAGCATAATCAACAACTTGTAGAATTTAATCGTTATCACCAATATCAAGCAAACATGCCCGTGCGATTCTGCAGCTAAACTTTTTCGACGTCGATTAACCTAAATACTTATAAATTAATTATAATGCCAATCAATTTGAATTTCCTTGCTTGTTTACTCCGGGAATTAAGTCGGATTTACGGATAAAAATTTAATTATTTGTGGAATAATCGTAATCATAAAATTTCTCCATTTGAGAGAGAATAATAGAGGAAAAGGGACACAGAAAGAGAGAGAGAGAGAGAGAGAGAGAGAGACACACACAGACAAAAACAGACAGAGCCAGAATGTTAGATGGAGAAAGAGAAAGTGAGAGAGAGAGATAGAGAGGAAAAAAAAGAAAGACTACTTGTTCTAGAGAGATTCGTCAGGTATGGTTAAGGAAATTGGGTATATCTAGGCCAAGTTGTACAATAAACGTTATTAAATCCTCCACTGATTTTGCTTTAACAAAATGTGGTTGTAATAGCTTTTCTCGTTCTTTTGAATATTTGACGACACTTTTCAAAATTCGCAAGTAATCAAACTCAATAAAAGAGCGACCGTAATATTATTTTCATTTGCGTGGGCTATGACATTTCCTTTCGAGAGCAACCTCATCAAGATATATGATAGTGGCTTACGTGTAGATTGGAACACTTAAAAATACTCTCAATGATTATGTCTTAATTGAGAGGTATAAGTAGTCTTCTCATCGTGCTCATGTGTTTGTCAATATCATGGCACGAGCACACTACAAACAACTTATCGCGGGGCGAAATGTCATGCATATAACATCGCGAGCAGAGAAAAGTTTCAGGATTCCACTTCTCCAATTCTACTAGAAATCAACCTCCAACGAAAGGAAGCGGGAGGGTTAATTTGATATATTTTTCTTCTTCGAAGCATTCAGAGAATATGGTTTAAATATTTGCAGTCTTGGAGATCAACTGCGAATTACTGTCATCAACGGTAAAGGGGGCTTATATGACTTGCAATAATGCCAGTCTAGTCTTCTCTGAAACTAATACCTGTACTTTTTCAAATATTGTTTTTTCATGGCTGGTACCATAATCTTTCGAAACATATCATACAAGAATATCTAGTTTCTTATATACCTCGTTTTATTTATTTATTTATCAAAAACGCCCACCCAAAACGGATAAATTCTTATTGCATACGTTAAGCTTCTTATAATATACAGTACAATATGTTAATCCCAAATGTAAGATTGATACTGCTAACGGCATTTAAAGCTCCTTCCGTCATCCCTGTCTTTTCTGCAATGTGATCACCCATGTACTACGGTGGGGTGGGGATTCAAATAAAACAAGTTAAGAATCATGTTGATTATATTGGGACAATGTGGAATATGGAAACGGACGGACGCCCCCTCGTCTCAACCAGATCTGTAAAGTAATTCAATCTGAACTGACCAAAAAAAAGTTTGTCAACTGATCACTAAACGTAAATACAACTTCCAAAGTTGACATTCAAAACAGGACGCAATATACTTTAAAATAGGAAATATACGTCATCTAGTTTCTGTTTTGTAATACACACATGGGCTTTTATTTGCTATTACCTAATCTCAAAGTATCTGGACAATCGAGAGGGTTTATAATTGCAAAATGGGTTTGAATACGCCCAAAATTGATTTAAAAATACTATTTGTGAAGTTATTTTATATGAAAAGAGAAATCTCTTTGGAATCAATCAGAAGAGAGGATTTATCATAAAGATTATGAAATAGAAGGCGTGGGCATAGACACATAATCCGTAATCCGTCGTACTTCAAAAATAAACATACAAACAAATCATATAAGAAAATAAAAACTCAACTTTTAATCTTAATCTTGGTGTCGCCCACATCGATCGATGCTATCGAGATTTTCAAGGGGAAAAAAAACGATGCAAGGAGCATGTTATCAGAGGTTTGTTAATGAAAAAAAAGTAGATTAATTATTCTCCAGTCGGCCAACGATAGAAGCTTGCATGTAGAGCTGGACAAAAAAAAAAACTTTACAAATTGGGCAAGGGTGGCTGCTACATTACTCTCGTACATGTAAGCAAGTAAATTTATATTGCATTATCAACACTGTTCTTGTGACCTATTATGAAGACTGAGTCAGCCTTAAAGGTAATACAAAGTTTTGGGAAATTTTGAAAATTGGGTGGATAGTGACTCTTTACAATGATAATATATTTGGATGCCCCGGGTGATGTATTATAAGCACTAGAAAATGTAGCCCTTAAACACTTCTGCTTTCGAGAAAAATTGAATATAACAATTTACCGGTGCTCCCGGTAAATTTTGATTAATTCCAAATAGCGCCTACGGCTGTACAATGATAGTTGCGTCCATGAAAATCTCAAAATATGTAGTTGTGTTATATAATTTCAAAAGGGAATAGCTAATCGATCGATTTCAGTCAAGAAACATTGTTTTATAGCTTGATTAATATCTTGACCTTGAGAGGGAGCTATACAACATAAGAGTTTATCATTACAATTTCATAACTTTAGGCTCGATTTCAACCGCGACAACGATCACTGAATATTGTAGGATCGCACCGCTTCCAATATGTTCATTTGAATCAAATTCATGACCCCATACCAAAACTGTGTATTACCTTTAAACAATGTCCTGTTCGAGCACGTTTCATGTATTAAAAAAATGAAAATGAATGTTAATTTTTTCCATTATTTTACATAGACCATCCTTACAGTGATGGACGAACAGAATTTAGTCCAGGATGGCAAAGAGGAACAAGCACGAGGGACATTAATGAAGCCACAATAATAAAGGTCAACTACAATCTTCAACTCAAACGACAATTAAAACAAGAACATGATGGAGAATGCAGATTTCAAACGGGAAACACGAATGGCATTCACAATCACCCCCAAGGAATTATTCAAATAGAATGTGCATAACGAGTGACCTTGAGAGAGAAGACGAGAGGATATCGAGAACAGTGAAGCAAGACATTACGATTTAGTCCAAAACTCCAATTTATTATTCTCGGTACATACAGGGCATGGACATTAGGGAAAATAAAAACTTATGCCTTGTGACGAAACGAGTGACCTTGAGAGAGAAGACGAGAGGATATCGATAACAATGAAACAAGACATTACGATTTAGTCCGAATTCCAATTTGTTATTCTCGGTATTATAATACAGGGCACGGACATTAGGGTGTAGTTTGGACCAGTTATGCGGAATTAAAAAGCCATCAACATTTAATGGACTACCCAAAGGCCTTTGGTCAACCGAATTAAATAAATACAAATTACCATCTAATATATTCGATTTTTCCCAGTAATATTTCAGAGTGATAATGAATGCAATACGCACAGATTGGGTGATTTTTACGGTATGTTTGGTGTGATTGCAATACCTACCTATGTAGTTTACCGTTTACATCATTTAATTCATGAATATGTTGGAGTGGATATCTGGAGAAAGGCCTCACTTAATTTAATCCCAAACTGAAAAAAAGACATTAAAATCTATTTTAAAGAAAGCGATATTAAGTACTTAGAGCCACCAAGATGTCAAAAATGTATGCACTCCGATAAAAATCGGTATGAAAACAAAGTCTTAGTTTCAGCAGGGATATTAGAGTTACATACCCTGGTTTCAGGGGGAACTCTGAAAAATGAAAATAATCAAAGTTTGAGAAAAAGTTCTACTTCCAAAGGTCAACGTAATTGAAGTACACATTATTTTGTTAAATGTAAATGATGTATATGCAGTTGAGATATTATACAGGTCTCTTACCCGTAGATGGTCCTCAATGGTCACGTCACATACAATTAAGTTGACAGTAGATCCTATCAAGAAACATGTCGCAGAACTACACATGGGGCAATGTCAATTGCAATAGACGTGACCAGTTGAATGATATCAGTATGATGAGTGAATACATGCTTGATGGGGGTAAACAGAGCGAATCATCATTCTTTATTATATTCATGTTCATTTCGAAATCCATTAAAAGAATAACGCAGCAAGTAAGCATCACGAATTACATCGTAATGGAGGTGTAGGTTGGTGGGGTTGTGTGCGTGTGTGTGTTTGTGTGTGTGTGTGTGTGTGTGTGTGGGGGGGGGAGGGTATAAGCCCCTCTTTGGACCCATCGCATATATTTCGTTCCGATAGATTGATGTCTGCATTCATCCCCTTCAATGAAGATGAGTAGACGCCGTATATTTAGCGCCACCAGGGTTAACTTTGGGTCAGCGACGTAATGATACATATGCACGACATGAATGCCAGACGTTTATATTTTCAGGTTTCTTGGTAATGTTAAAGATAGAGCACCTAAAAGCTATCTGGGGACGTTCCTTTTCCCCCTTGCCATCTTTCTCGTCTTTTGATACAAGATTCGACTGCACGTGGGCATTCTATTAGTTTTTAATCCCACTTCCTAAAACCGCAAAGATTCCTAAATCACACTTTGCTATTAAAATGCCCGCGGCAGTGCCAAGTAAAATTGCTCAATCGTGTTTGGATTTATTAAAGGAACATTAAACATAAAGCGCGGGAAGCCATTCTGGATGCTGTCATTACGATGACGATTGAAGATCATGTGACATGGGTTTTGTATAACGGTATTTAAAGGTATTCGCAGTATTCAATGTGTATACCATTATTACTTCTTCACAATCGTGCTTATATTTTTTCAAGGTATTGCATTGAAAGAGAACGAACAACCAAAGCGAATGTAATTAGAAATTGAACCGACATACATTTACCTTTATAATGTATGACACGCAGGCAAAAATATAGTTGTAATGACGAGACACATAATATCATATTCCTCAACCCACACTAAATACTTTTTTCGTACTGAATATAGGGCTTATATACGATCTTTAACATGTTAAACACAAGTTTTAATTAGGGGGGGGGGGGCTTTTATCTGTAACAAATGCGAAGGAAAATTAGTGTGTACAAACAAGTACATAAACTGTTTAGCTGTTTTTATAGCAACACTGTTTTTTGTTGTTTTTGTCGTTGATATTTTTAAAACTATTTTTCACTTGTCTTCATTATTCTGAAATTTGAAGGATATCGTACTTTTAGATCAAATTCATGTCCATGCCATTGCTGTTTCAAATCCCTCTAGGTCTGAATCATCTGTATCATTAAATTATATAAACGAACGAAAATGTGAATATATTTCAGGGGTAGTTAAATGTGTTTTGATATTCTTTGAAAGCTAGATCCGGCCACTTTCGACAACATTTCCGAGGTCTTGTTTTTGTTACGTAATAATTATCCGGCGTTCGGTTAAACTGAACAGAAACTCTGTTATCAAACACCTCAGAGTGATAATGTTTATCTGTGTGTCCTAAAATGTCAGGGTACCTGTAACAATTAACTGAAAGTTATTTTAGTCCACATATGACTCCATTAGTGTGTTATATAATGGGCATTTATCAGAGCCTATTGTGATTTCCTGTACAGCGATCACGTGACACTAAACTGCACGAGGATACGAGCGTGAATAATGTTACTCGTACACATAATACTGTTACTTAACCGAAAAGAAACCCGATTGTTATCGAGTGATGATTCGAGGGGAAACAAGGCACAAGGTCGAAAAGACCCTCGATTTAAATGGTTCTATCCAATTATCGTATAATTATAGTATGTTTGTCGCCTCCATGACATAAAACTTAAAGATAAACTTGAGTTCTGGTTATGATAAAAAATGAATTATCACATAATCCAAAAAACTTACACTGAATGTTCATGATTAAAAATAAATGAAACCTGCCTAACAATTTTGGTAGTTTATGGGCTGATCAATAAGCAAGAAAGATAGCGGAATTAATGTAAGTAGGCGCGACATCGTGTGCTTAACACAGGTCACTATGTGCAAATGAGATTTTTATTTTTTAATAGTTAAGATGATTTCCAGCAAATTTGGTTAGGCTCTTTTTATTTTACCTGTTCAAAAAAATCAATCTACTGCAGGATCAGTAATACATAATGAATAACAGCCATGTTCTCTCAACATGCGATACACATACCAGAGCTCAAGATGAGCTTTAACTTGTGAAATTACTCTTCTTTTTTTTTCTGCTCCGTATCTTTCAAGTGAAAATGAACATAAATTAACCAAATATTGTTTTCACATTGGCAATGTCCAACATGCTACAAATGGATTAAATTCATTAGGGTTTTACTCCATTTTGAGAAATACTTTGGAGCATAACAATGATACCCGTTCTTTAATGTTTGACATAGATAATTATACTATAAATCTATAATCGAATTTCTTCCTACATGACTGTAACGTCATCGAGGTTAATCTCACCCTTTCCAAGAAAGGGAAAGCAACGGAGCTAACATTAGAGGAGATTAGCTAGAGTTATTTTCAGTATGTCTTATGAACAAGATATTGTTTGCCCTTTGAAATGATATCAACCTATTTAATAACTAAAATGTCATCCAAAATAACGAAATGAAATGAGAGATAGGAAAGTTCGGCATCTCTTTGAAGGTTTAGGACGGAAGTAATGAACATTTAATCCTTTGTCTTTCTGTTGAAGCGGGGTTTTTCAGGGGGCGGGGGCGTTGTATGGGTTTAAGGGCAGGATTCATGAGTCACATTCATGGGATGCGTCTTGTAATGAGAGTACATAATCTCGTAATATCTGATGAAAAAAAAATAAGAAGGTAAGCTGTAAACGGTCTGCATTTATTCGGGGGGTTGGACATGTGAAACAAACCGATTTCGTGTGGGTGTCCTGTCTTGTCATTTGCAAATACAACTGGAATTATTGAAGGGGATTATGAAATAAAATAAGACAAAAAAGACATATATTGATTGATTACCAATTTCTTCACTGAGGTCAAATAGGGTAAGAACACTAATGAACAGGACATTGCCATTATAGGGTTCATTTATCATCATACTTGTAATATTAGTTTTAGATATGCTTGTCGAGTGAGAGTTATTGGGGCTCGTGTAATGACCCGTTAAGCTATTGGTCATGCTGTCTAGAAATCGACGTCTGCTGTATTGGAGGGTAGAGAATACGGTGACTCAATTCTTGTGGAAATAGCCTTTGAATTTAACTGTTATTCATGCAATTATACACAGTTAATTTCATAGGTGTAGGATAAAGTGAAAAGAAAAACAAATCGTATAAATTATTCTTTGTTGAGTCGGGTAATTAGAGACACTGCAATCCTATACACATGTGCACTGCATTTTTTTCAATACTGTAAGGAGGGACTTTGAAGAATATTGACGTTGAGAAGATTCCTATTGATAGTCAATGTGACTGCTATACTGAACCAAAAGAATATCATATATACGGCAAAAAATGAGCATTGTAACTACTTGGCGCATTCATGAGCATGAATATGCAAAGTTTACATACCTTTTGAACCGAAAATATCAGAGATCCAAAAGAACATCCGAGTAGACGTCATTCTATGAGAATCTATTGACAGATAGAAGAGATTAAGAATATATTTGTAAATAAACTTCGTTGAAGTAATTACAAAATTTCCGCATGAAACAAAAATTATGAAAATACGACGATAGATCTGTAAGGTTTGTTTTACTGGTCGGGATAGAGTT
This sequence comes from Hemicentrotus pulcherrimus, assembly GCA_003118195.1. NCBI lineage: Eukaryota > Metazoa > Echinodermata > Echinoidea > Camarodonta > Strongylocentrotidae > Hemicentrotus > Hemicentrotus pulcherrimus. Next base: position 283,503 of record BEXV01000026.1, on the reverse strand, counting down.
GGTGCCTTTTTGTATTCATTCATGTTGTGGATGTATTTTCTCCGGAAACAAATAATTGCTGCGTGATAAGGTATAGCATGTGTGAATACATTCTTGTTTCGTATAATGATATGGCATTCAATTTCATACGGGAAAGAATTAGTATACAGAGATTAGATGAAAACAAAGACGGAGAAATAATGCTGATGTATTTTGTTGACTGTATTCTAGATGTCGCACTTTAATCTATTGGGATAATTCGCCTGTAGATAATTATTTTGCACATAGTTAGGATGAAAGAAAACAAATGAATGGCAGAACAAAAAATACGGACACTATATAGTTAAGATTTATGAATGTTTGATATAAAATGAGGATGAGGATTTAGGATTCAAAATCTAGGTAAGGGTTTTCATTTTACCCTTTAACAGTGTTGCTGTATACTGATTGATGTGCCCATCGGATGTTATGTAGGTTCATCATCTCTTTTGCAATAAATAAGTTAGGTCTNTTTACTGGTCGGGATAGAGTTGGTGCCTATTTGTATTCATTCATGTTGTGGATGTATTTTCTCCGGAAACAAATAATTGCTGCGTGATAAGGTATAGCATGTGTGAATACATTCTTGTTTCGTATAATGATATGGCATTCAATTTCATACGGGAAAGAATTAGTATACAGAGATTAGATGAAAACAAAGACGGAGAAATAATGCTGATGTATTTTGTTGACTGTATTCTAGATGACGCACTTTAATCTATTGGGATAATTCGTCTGTAGATAATTATTTTGCACATAGTTAGGATGAAAGAAAACAAATGAATGGCAGAACAAAAAATACGGACACTATATAGTTAAGATTTATAAATGTTTGATATAAAATGAGGATGAGGATTTAGGATTCAAAATCTAGGTAAGGGTTTTCATTTTACCCTTTAACAGTGTTGCTGTATACTGATTGATGTGCCCATCGGATGTTTTGTAGGTTCATCATCTCTTTTGCAACAAATAAGTTAGGTCTGCAACTGTGATACATGCACAACATATTTGTTGTAGCTTATTTGGGGCTAATCCCTTTGGAAAAATGAATAACTAATGTTGACATTTTTCAAATGCCAGTCTGCTTCTTGATATCTTTCTTATGTCAATTATTATTAAAAAGGAGGAAATGTCACAAATATATTTTTAGTCTTCTAACCTTTTAAGTTTCATAGCCTCGGTCTATAGAATATATTGCGAGAGGGACGTAAATTGAGCGGGAAGGATGTAGATATTTAGGGAGATGAAAAAGAGAGGAAAGAGAGAGCGAGAGAGGAAAGAGAGAGAGAGAGAGAGAGAGAGAGAGAGAGAGGGAGAGATTGAGAAGGGGGGGTAGGGAATAGTTTAATTCATAAATAATCTTCTTCTTAAATGCATTTCTTTCAGAGTATATTTTGAACCCTTTTCCGCATAATGTTTGTTTCTTTCTGAAGACCATTTCACGACTACCTCTCACGAAGACAGAGAGAGAAAAATCCTCCACCATGTCCATCATTCTCATAAAATAATGTTAAACCTCTAGTGTTTCTCATATTATGTAGGCTCTAAATATACAGCTTTACCCTCTACATATTTTGTATTCCCGGAGCCCGCTTTGTCAAAACAAAAAGGTCGAACAACGTCCTCACCAATTCTGTTTCTCATGTAAAAATCATCATCTGCTGATTAGATTGATTGCTTTCTTGATTAGCCTGATTAGAGTTCAACCTTGGTTCGATTGTGATTTAAAGCAACTCATCTCTATCGGGTCGATTTGATATCTAGAAATTACTTTCCATTACGTTGATCACAAGCTATACCCTTGACTTTGATTTCGTTCCACCGTGTGCTTTCCCGCTCAAAGGTAGTAATTACGATTTTCCTTTTTTTTCTTCTTCTTCTTCTTCAAACAGGTAATTTCTGTAGCATAATCCCGCAACCACATTTCAAATTTCAGCGGTTAAGGTAAGCCGTTTACCTTTTTAGAAATATTAAAGGAACGTCAGAGATGATGTAGTTTTACAGATTTATTTTGCTAATCTGAGTTTTCTAGATAGTCGAGTGGAGATACGATCTCTATTTTCAAAAATAGCGAATTGTCAATCGGCATTAGGCATATGTGCAATTGATCTTAAAATCGAAAGTAAATTAATTTACTACAAATGTTACCTTTAAGAACGGTAACAGTTTACGTTTAACTAATCAGATAAAGATTATTCTTTGACAAATGTATTTAACTACACATGTATGTAAAAAGTATATGTGAAATTCTAAAACGACTTAAATTAAAACTCTAGTGTAATTTTTTTCTAATTTTTGTAATTTCAAATTTGCAGCATAATATTAACAAAAAGGCTTGTTCAAAGAGAATGCCTTGCACTGAATAATAGGTAAAAAGCACAAATGATACAACTTGATATGTTACTAAACTTTCAATTCTGGGTCACAACTTGTATTAAGGTTAAACTTTAAATA
>BEXV01000026.1:237335-272297 GCA_003118195.1 Hemicentrotus pulcherrimus | reverse complement strand
TCCCATGTACATCATTCTGCGTACAGTGCTTGTAACTTTGCCAAGATTTGGCCATATCTCTATCATTTTGATGATTCCAGAACCTTGCAATACACACGAATACTTATACACTAGATGATCAACCTTTTCTGATAGATTCCACACCGTTTCTTTCACAATGCAATCACATGACCAGAACTCAACTTTATCTTTAAACGAATCCCCAAGATCAACTACATGTAATGTAAGCAATGGCATTTGAAGCCCAATACCCAGATTTGATCCCCATTGTGATGCATATACTTAGCCCTGTTTACTTTTGTTAATGCAGTTGCAATAAATAATTGTCTCTTTTGCAAGTCGTTAAGATATGAAGAACTCTCTCTCTCTCTCTCGCTCTTAACAAGATAAACAAAATATGATTACTCTACTATCATTACTGTTTAAAAAAATGGTGCATTCTTTATCATACAAATATATAACTATGTCAAACTTCCTGTAAATATTGAGGAGGAATACAAGAATTAAGGGACACAGATCACACCTTAAAGGTGAAACAAAGTTTTAGTATGGTGTCATGACTTTGGTTCAAATGAACATATTGGAAGCATATGCGATCCTACAATAATCAGTGATCGTTGTCGCGGTTGAAATCGAGTCTAAAGTGATGAAATGTAAATAATAAACTCTTTATGTTGTATAGCTCCCTCTCAAGGTCAAGATATTAATTTAGCTATAAAACAATGTTTCCTGACTAAAGTCGACCGATTGACTATTCCCGTTAGGAAATTTATATATAGAAAATGCATATTCTGACATTTTCATGGTCGCAGCTACCATTGTATGGCCGTAGGTGCTATTTGAAATTTATCAAAATTTACCGGGAGCACCGGTAAATTTGGATATTTAATTTTTTTCAAAAGCAGAAGTGTTTTAGGGCTAATTTTTTTAGTGCTTATAAACCAACCACAGGGGCATCCAAATATATCAAACTTGTAAAGAATCACTATCCAGCCAATTTTCAAAATTTCCCAAAACTTTGTATTACTTTTAAAGGTAAAACTATAGAGTTGCTAGGTTGAGACCATGGCAATCATTTGAATTAATGATGGATTGGGGAATAAAGTGATGAATGTCATCTGAGATGAGGAATGGTGTGACCTTGTCTAACATTGATTGCACCTCGAGATATGCATCGCTACAAATTATAAACAAAACCTGGATTGTTTTACCAATTTTAAAGATACATCATAATATGGATTCGCATAGGCTCAACATATTAATGAGCAGGTCTTGACTAATCACTATTGATTCGAATCTGAAGTTGGATGACGTCAGATAGCGTTATGATATTGTTAACGGATGATTGAATTGTACCTCGTCAAGCGCTTATTGTTTGGAGGGCATGTTTAATTGGATGCCAGTACCACTCCTCTCGCCTGCCAACTGTTTGATGTTATCACGCATTTCGCAAAGAGCGATAATTCTTCGGAAATGGTAATGACAAAACGGCTCGTTTGTGCACGCCTGTGTATGAAGTTTCTCTCTCAAAACGGACTGTAGTATTGAGTTAAATTAGATTAAACGTAATAGGCAACAATAATGAGTAAAATACATAAGGTAATTAATCAGTATTATCACATCCATAGGTGGAGAAACGCCTTTAAGTTCTTCTGGTGCACGGTTTGCTCCTAACTTGTGTTGATACCTGTTATTTTTGCTCATCGGGTTAGTAACCCTTTGTTATTGCTTTTCTTGGTCAGTGAGGCTGACGTTCTTAAAGGACAATAGAAAGTCCCCCTTTAAAGATATTATGTCCCATTTGCAGCCAAAATCAAATTCTGTAGAACTTTGCAGGAACTATGAATACGTCACGTACATGTATGTCCTATCTGTTAAATTTAAACGTTAGCAATGTCCTAGTATTCAAATTGTTACTTTCTAGAATTCACCGTCAGATACTATCGAGTGACTGACTGACTTGTTTTTTCTTTGGTAATTACTTATTGAATTATTGAATCTTTGTGCAAAAGGATTTGCCAGTCCATTTGAAAACTAACGATCGTTATTTTCCTACAGAGAGACACTTTCAAGCCCTTTCGTATTGCAGAAAGTTTTAAATTACTATCATCTCTCAAATGCCGGTGGAATTTAACCTTTTCATTTTTATTGGGCTGCAAATAGGACATAGTACCTTTAAAGTTAGCATTCATCCCTTTTATCGACACTACCTAATGAACATTTTGTACAATTTCGAAGATGGATGATTGTCTGATTTGATAAGCAAATAAAGAAAGATACAGAATCTCCCCCCCCCCTTCCTAAATACCGATTACAAAATAATCGTACTTGATATATTCTTGTTAAAACCCCATTCGTCAGTTCCTTGTTAATACACTTATGTCATAATAATAGGTATTGTAGTGGCGTATTTCTATTAGTAACGTCTCTCTTGATAAGAACCGCGTGGGTTGGCGGCTATGGGCAAAAGTTCACCGTGCACGCGCTTAATGTTCAGCACACTGTTATTACGCCTGAGGCTAAAAGATATCTGCAAGCATGAAATGTCTGGTAGGATCGAGCGTAAGAGAGAAAATAATCATTGAACGAAGAGCGACGAACTTTGATATTTGATTTTGTTTGGTTTACATTTTCCTCTCCAATTCCCGCTGTCGTCAAAAAAGTCGGCGAGACAGCACATTAATTTCTGCTCACCAATTCATGTCCGCTTACCCGAAATTAATCCAGGAGACATTGTACAAACTGCGCATTTTTCTTCAGTTGCGACACTCTCTTGAACTTAAAGAGAAGGTTGAGTTCTGGGAAGAGGTAAAAAAAAAATAACTTGTGAGCGTTATCATTGTTACTCTGCAAGGGTGGAAGAACATCAGATTAAACATGTTCCCTGAAAAAAACACGGCTCTTCAAATGCCTTCATATTCTAAGTATGACCTGAAACATCGTAAAAATCGGGGGTAGGTTTTTTTCGCCATGTGCTCGTGTAGTCCCATATACATAATTCTGTATACAGTGCTTGTAACTTTGCCATAATTTGGCCAAATTTCTTATCATTTTGATGATTTTCAGAACTTTGCAATACACACGAATACTTATATACTAGATGATCAACCTTTTATGATAGATTCCACTCCGTTTTTTTCACAATGCATTCACATCACCAGAACTCAACTTTATCTTTAAATACAGTAGAGATCTCCTTTTTTCGTTGTCATGTATTTATTACAAAGAAAATATAATAGTGTAAGTAATATTTTTAAAGAAAATACATAGCGACATCGATAAAACGGTTCCCTCGAAATTATTTAATATGAGTCCTTTCCAGACTCAGCTACTTATATAACAAATTCTATAAACAAATGGACGTATAATTATGTAAACAAAATTACAAGGTAGCTTTGGAAGGGAAGAAGTACTTCTAAAGAAAAGAGACATTACACATTGTCTGAGCAGCTGCAAACCAATTTAATTGGCCTATTTGAGAATCTCTATATTACTTACACATACTTCTGGCACGAAAGAGGGGAGGGGGTCACTGATCTTTTGATTTGCGCTAATTATGAGTGAGGGGAAACATTTGAATCAAGAAAGCCATGCAGGCAAACAGACGGTGAACATTTTTTTATTCAGGGGAAAAAAAAAGAAAAAAAAAAAGGTAAACGCCCTTAGGAAATCGGCCATTAGCTCTCGGGAATGAGAATCGAATTTCTTCGAATGTGGTTTTTATTGATTCTGTAAGGATAAGCCAAACTGGCACCGAGGTATAGAGTCTCGTTTCCGCGAATGATGAATAGTGCATGAGTGACTTGCCATGTATCCATGAACTTGGATGAGCAGGATACTACTATCGAATAGATGTTGTCTTTGAAATGGAGGACGCTGTGCGGCTTATCGACGGGCTCAGGGACAGAGACCGGGATTTCTGCTTGAATTTTTTTTTTCTCCCGGGAATGAGCGGGAATGAGCTATATGCGAGAAAAAATTGATTGCTTATTTTGGAAAATATGAAGTCAACACAACCTTTTTTTTTTTTTAAATTAAAAGTCTCCATTCATGTTTCTGCGCTCAATCAAACGGATTTTGTTTTTGTGTTACTGTACAGTATCGACTCCTGCTCAATTAATTTGATTCCCTGGCACAATCGTTAGATATTGATATTTCCCTTTGATTAACAATGGTGACAATACGTGTTTTTGTTCTCATGTTTCTCGTTTGGCTAAGAATGTCACGATAGCTTTCTTCTCAGAAGCATCTAATAATAAACAGTTTTTTTGTTAAACTAAAAGAGGTATCGATCATACGAAAATGAATTATAGATAGAAATAGAGGGAAGACAATGATAGGGGAAGAGACCAATACATAACTAAAGAGAGAGAGAGAGAGAGAGAGAGAGAGAGGTAGATGATTATAAAGAGTATAAACTTGAATAGCACGTACAGGATTTATTAATTACTTGTGAATATTTTTAAATAATTTCCTCGCGTTAAATGCAATTTCGTATAAACCATTATTACAATAATCACTCGTATCCACCTTTAGAAATGTTACCTTTCTAAAGTCAGGCTGTAATTACCTTTACAGCACTATTTTGCATTATTGAGAAGGATAAAATACTAGAACAAAACCATTTTTTTTTTCGTCGAGTGCGATAACCTATTCATGTCAAGCTATTTACTAACATGTTGGGTTTTCATGCTTAATATTCTTTTTTCCTCGTACATAATTCATGTTCAATTATCAAGGAAGGAACAAAGATGATTATACCAACAACAATGATATTAAGGTGGGAGTAACATATTCATATTACGGGTTTTTAGAGCGCCTTAATACACCTACGGTGTCTTTAAATTCTTAGAGAAATGTACCAATATGTTGGATGGGAAGGGAGGAAGATACCTCCATTAAGAAGGGGAAAGCGGTCATACAATAATTAGAAGTGGGAAGGTTTCAATTTATGATGCCCTGGCCCTTTCTCAATCTCGTCTTGAAGACAGGTAAACTCAATTGCAACGCACAGATGCATGGGCAGGTGGTGTCCTTATACCTACGAGGTTTAAATCTCGTGGACTCCTTTTGAATCCACCGCCGACATTTAATGCTCACTCGCTCACCTCCAAAAGACAGAAGGGGAAACGCGTGATAAAAGGCATCTCCAGAAATCGAAGAACGGATGGCAAGAATTCAAAGAGAAATATTTTCATTTGCGCTTCGCAATCAATACGCACGACCCCCTGGACATCTCCCCTTTCAAGATTTTTATCTTTGATTGAAAAAAAAAATGAGAGAGAAATGTGATTGAATAAAAAAGGTAATGGAGGAAATAGATAAACCCATCCTACCAGCTTCTCTCCCCTTCTTAACTTCCTACCTCTCGTTCATGCTCTCTCTTTCGATATAATTATCTCCATCTACATCTCCTTCCCTCTTTCTCTCTCTCTCTCCCTCTCTCTCTCTTTTTTGCTCTCTCTGTTTCCATTTCTTCTCTCTCATACTTCTCATACTTCACATTTTCCACGTACACCCATCTCTCTTTATATCACCAGCCGCCACTCACCCAGCTTTCACAGGTTTATTTCAAACATCCATATACGTCAACGGCAAGCGATTGTAAAATGATCTTATTTTGTAAAGTTGAATGATAAAAATGATGCACATGCACGCTCGTCAATCATATACGTTTAAATTTCGAATATAGACACACTAAATCACATTCACCCACTCACTCGATCACACACATACACTCACATCCCCACAACCCACATTTTGTTGGTAGGTGGGTGTTTTCGATTAATCATTTCAAAGTAAACCCAAAATACGAATTCTTGTTATTACCAGATTTATAATTGTACATTTTGTTTTCCAATTTATAATCAGGATTGAGAAGAGGAGATTTCGAATATTGTGTAAGAACCTGGTAGCCAAAGGAGCAATTACGAACGTAAATAGCCTCAAAAGATGATACGGAATTGCACAAATGTAAAGCACTTGGCGCGAAAATCTGAACCGTCTAGTGATGGGATTGCTGGAGGCTTCTTTCCCAAAATAACAATGGCTGAGAAAACGATTGTGGCAAACAAAATACAAATTCGAATCTGCAAATGTCAGGAATGTTTTGCCCGTGACCCACTTCAGGCTCCCATTTTTTCCCATTTCATTCTAATTACGAATTCTTCTTCACATTCATCATCTTTTCATCTACGTTTTCTTATAAATATTCGAACCTTCAGGATGTTTTCATTCGCCTACGCTCATTTAAAAAAACAATCTCTCCTCGTCTTCTTACCTAGCGCTTTACCATCCAAATCTGTCCGTTTTTAGACAATTACGAACAGAAAAACATTGCGCTATGTCGAAGCAAACCTCAGCCATCCCCTTTTCCACATTGATCACACACTCTCTGATTTCTGACCTGAAGTCTATCGGAGGTGACCTAGCCTCCACTTCATCTGGTGGAGTGCTCGCTAGTTCTTCATGTTTACAGAAGCCATCTCTTGACACTCTACTCTTGCCCTTCGGTTACCCTCCTACATATTGATGAGTTGCCCATTAGAGCCTAGTTAATAGCTTCCACAAATAGGACCCCCTGTTCATCACATGCTGTACCGTATGGTGCAACGGCAATGCGCAATTCCACTTAAAGACACGTGTGTTTTTTTCAAACCTTCAGTTTTCCGTACATGGAGGCTTATTATGAACCAACAAAAAAAGAGCAGACTACGGTGGAATTTAGCAATGATTTTATTGGCTGAAATGTCAGAATTTAAGGAAAAACTGCTGGTTGGTTGAAAAGCAAATTATTCATGAGCATTTCTTTTTAAACATTATGTTTATGTTCTTTTAGCAATAATTATATTTTTTAAATTTAGCTAAATATTATGATAGCAAATATGTTACCTGACACTAATTATGATTATATCAATTGATACAAATGGCAGTGGTCGGGTTTACCAAAATGGTTCTGTAATTCCTATAGTATTTACCATCGTTCTTGATTTTTTGTTTACCCACATTATGTGTTCGCTGATGTTCACCCCTTTCTTTCTTTACCCCTCCCAATTTTGCATGCTGTTCCGGTGGGATCGTTTTCATGATCCGCGAAGATTATGCGATTTACTTTTTCTGGCTTGAATGAATAACACGTACACTACTAAATAATGACCTATTAAATCTTGTCAATGTATCTACAAACGGTCATGACTTTCGAAGCTCCAGATGACTTGTTAACAATCAACAAAGACGCAGTATTTCAACTTGTCTAGATGGAAAGGAAATTATGACCATTTTATCGTGTCGTAAGATCATGTCTATGGTAGATTAAGGAGACGGATGTGAGAGAGAAAGACAGGCAAGGGAAGAACGATTCAATATCATGTGGGCTGTCAGCACCATCACCCCAATTACGACGCTTTATAGCTGCCACCATGTTACGATCTAACGTAGATCTGTCATGACATCAAGCAGATGTATCATTGCATCACTCCAGTCGCATCTCCCCACATAAAGATAACACCGCAAATATGGTTGAAATGTACAAGGCAAGCCTACATCAGTCCGGACAGAAGGATAAAAAAAAATAACATACATACCATAGATACAGTATATCAGAGAGAGAGAGAGAGAGAGAGAGAAAGAGAGAGAGAGAGAGAAAGGGTGAGATTAGAAGGATATGGAGGGAGAGAGAAAGGGGAAAAGTGACAGAGAGAGAGACAGACAGAGACAGAGGGGCAGGCAGAGAGAAAGAGAGGGTGGAGAGGGGGAGAAAACCGACAAATGATTTAATGGGCGTCATATTGCCTGTTACCTTGGAGAGTAGAGTATGATCACTGGGCTGTATAATGTTACTTATTTTTAGTGACTCCTTTGAAGTGACTGAAGTGACCGAGTGAATTTTAAGGGTATGCACTGTATTTAATGGTTTGTGGCCGGATACTTATTTAGAAGGGAAGTCATCGCTACTTTTAGATGGATATGAAGTGCTAAAGGTGCCGAATTTATCTGACCTCAATTATCAACCAGTTCACGTGACACACACGGCTTGTGTTCGGGTCACGTTTCGTCAGGAAACTTGTTCCCGTTATTACATCTTAACGACGGATGAATTGAGCGGGGTTGTTGGTGGTGTCCATGTTGTTTCTTCCCAAAACGCTAGCAGATGATTGAATAGTGGAATGCGAAGAACCTAAAATGAGATTAGTGAGTGAACTCTGAGAGCTTTGAGGGTGAGAGAAAGAAAACATTCCAACAGGGAGTGTGAAGTTTTTGTTCGCATGGCCTGTTGATGATGACCACTCAACGGACCGGTCATTGTCGTCTGACCGGTGCCTGGTAGGAAAAAAACAGACAAATGCCACATTTATTTCTCATTTTATTTCTTCGTTTATAGACAAAATACAAAAATTGTTTAAATTGGTGAATTTCAAGTGACCGACACTTAAGCCAGCATTCAACAGCTCAGCCTTGACACAACTTAATATGCCACGATCAAGAATTGAGATTTGCCAGAACATCTAGCTCTTGCCTCCCCCGACCACTCCACCTCTCTCTCTCTCTCTCTGTCTCACTGTCCCTTTGTCTCTCTATTTCCGTCTCTGGCTCTCTCTATATCTCTTAGAAGAAATGATTTCAAACCTCTTAAAAGCCATTTGTCTAAAGCCGCCGTTCTAATGGGTTTTTTAAAAAACCCTTTTGCAGAAGGTTCATTTCATTATGTTCAAATGAATAACATTATTTCGATTACCATCACTGGGTGTTGTTAAAAATGTAATTTTGCTCTGTGTTTTTTTTCTCCACCTGTCACTCCCTCTCTCTGTCTCTCTCCCTGTCCCATTCTATCTCTCTCTCCCTGTCTTTGCCTCTCTCCCTGTTTCCTCCCCCTCTATCTACCTAACTCCCCCTCTATATGTCTTTCCTACACCTCGCGAGAAGATTAGTTCTATCTAATTTGAAACACACTTACGTGAGTAGAATGTCAACAGCTTTTCTCCTTTATTAGCTACATGGTAATAACGGCTCTACTTTTCACTTCAAAATAACTTAATAATGTAAGAGGAAGATGTCCTGAATTGGTTATTAGAATAATGATCATTTACGTGCTCTGGGATTTCCATACTTTTCAATACCATCGACAGTCCTCCTAGATGTCCCCCTCAATTTTGTACTCCAGGCTTTCTTGCCCTTGCGGGTTCCGTTTCTTGTCGGCAACGCAATGACCTCGAAATGTCGCAAAACTGACGAGTAAATTCTTCTCGCGCGCTCGCTCTCTCTTACTCTCTCTCTCTCTCTCTCTCTCTCCCTCTCTTTCTTTCTTTTCCACTCATAGTCCAGGTCTAATAAGATGCAACACCTAACACCTTCTGGACTCTCGCCCGGGAGTTCTAACGATCGATCTTCGAGTGTTGGCGTCTAAGTCTTCATCTATCCATCATGCGCATTCACTCACTCGCTCGCCAGCCGACAAACCCTCCCGGCCTTACCGGACGGGTTGGCGGCAACACCAGCCGTGCGTGCATCATGCAAGCAGTGCAATGATCGTAACCTTAAGGAGAAATTGGGTTTATTCTTTTCCCATTCTGACAGCCAGTGTGAATTAAACGTGTTCATCAAGCAGGCCTCGATCTTTTTCCTCCTTGGATTTCTCGTGCACTCATTTTGAAAAGGATGGAATAGTGGTGATGAAAACAAACTACTTCGCCTTTATTTTTGTCCCCTTCTCTCTCTCCCTATCCCCCTCTCTCTCTCTTGATTTGTATGCCGACCTTCTCTTCGACTCCTCTCCAGTTAAGATATAAATTCTGCAAAGTTTGTTGCCAGTAACTTTTCCAACTACATGTCTTTGAAGATTTCCGTCGCAATACTTATTTATATGCATACGATAACACAGCAGATGTGTTTAATGCATAATTATTACAATCCATTTAAATAATGCATTGTTCAATGACTAAATTCCGAAATGATGGACTTGGGAACGTGCAAAGCAATCGAATGTGCTGAAAATCCAGTATGGAAAAAGAATTGCCCTTCCAATTGTATTTGTTCTCACGAGACACCGTACATAATGACGTTTTATTAACCTTTTTTATGATACCAGACTGTTTTACAAAGGAAGAGATCCGTTGTTACAGGGTCATTGTGAATTCATGTTGCCTACGGACATCCCACTAGATCGACAGACATCGGGACCAACGTTCGTGAGCTGTTGGTCTCTTGGGTTCTCTGTCTATTTTGGGGGTTTTCGGCCTCTAGGGTTGTGGATCTCGTAGGCTGATGGTATCATGGGCATTCGGTCTTGTGGCGCTGTAGCCACCCTGCAAGATCTTTTATTAATTTTCTGAAAGGTGAGCCCATTTTTGATCCACCAACGCATAACTTTGGTTGAAATTGGTAATTGTAACACAGAGTATGACATACGAGACACATATTTCTGAGAGAGAGAGAGAGAGAGAGAAAGTCAGGCATGGGTAGGGTGTTAATAAGATAGGCCGGTCATAAGACGACGATGATGGCTTACCTCGTACCATCGGGTATTTGCGTTATCGCGTTTTACAGTTTCATGAAATACCCTTTTATTCACGAACGATCGGATGTAACGTTTGCGAAATATACCCTTGCTTATTGCTATAGTGTTGGGTCCAAGTTTACCCACATTTTCTATAAAATCTACCTTGAATCTTAGAAACATCTCGTCTCGCACAAAAGTTCGTAATAGGCTAGCGATTGACAATTCGTGATTGTCTGATTGTATGGGCATCTGTTAACAAACGTACATGTAAAAATATTATCCTTATCTTAAATATGATCTTCGGAAAATTGTGATTATTTGTTTTCAATGTACCTTTCGTCATTCGTCATGTTCGTGAATGTAAGGGCATGTTTACATAGTAGTTCCTCTAACACGACAACGTGACACACCCAACCTTTCGTGAATATGTGGGTATTTTTTCATTACAGTTCATGTAACCCGACAACCCGATCCGACGCGAAGACTCGATGGAACGAAGTAAGCAATGAAAATGGTAATCGTGATGATAATGATGATGATGATGATGATGATGAACGAATGAAAGTCTAGCACTCTTATAAAACAAAATAAATATCATAGCCCTACTAACATTTTAAAAACTTTTTCTTCTAAAGTCTGTCATCATCTGAAGATATGAAAGTATTTTGAGTTCAAAAAATCATTGAAGAAATGTCCCCAACTTTTTAAATCCATTTTTTGTTTCCCTGTCACGGACTTCTCTGAATTGTCGGTATTCCTATCTCAAATTATTCTTCCAGCACAAATCAATGTTTTTAGACTACACCAAACAACCATTGTAATTTTTAGTCTTCCTTACTTGTTATCGCATGTGCTTTGAAACGAATCCGTCAGAATTATCGATTTGTCCCTCTCAGTTTCAAAAAAAGGAAGTATTCACCCTCTTCGTCTGTCATTGTATTTCTTCGCTTTAATTCAAACACGGGAATGATTGACATACGAGTATAAAGATACCGCCCCCATTCCAACCCGGGGGAGGTTGGGAAGGGGGAGGGGGCTCCCTGACAGAACGTGAGAGGAGGGTGTCACTGAACCTTTTTTTCTCCTTATTCTACATCGTCTCTGAATTATGAAAATACATTATCAATGAAGGTAAACATTTAGTCACTTCGTGTATTGGAATATAATTATGGTCAAGTAGTTCGGCATGTTTTCACGGTGACATTACCGATTCAACCAACTTGAAGTGCCCATACGTTTTTCAATCATATTTAATTCAAACTTTGATCAATCTGCTTCTCTGATATTTCTATTTTCTTTTAGAGTAGTTGTCTATTAAGGTTGGATTTCACTTTGAAGTTCTTCTTAAAGAGAGGAACATCATGTCACACCCTCTTCTCCATTACACCATCTTTCCAATCAGTATAAGTGTTTCTTGGTATCAGTTCTTCTATTCTATACATTGGTAATCCTCCATGGTTCCCCGAAGACTATTCCTCAGATCAGATACCTTGGGATGAACGCCTACTACATCCAGGTTTATCATAGATACTTTATCCCGTCCGATATCAGCTACTTTTCTTCTTCACACCTTTTCCCCTTGTCCATGACGAAAAGGGAATACTTAAATATGGCACGTGGAGTATCTCTTTTCTGAGAATATTCGTCTCAGAGTCCTTGTTGTTCATGGTTAGCAACTGGATTTGGCCTGCTTAATATAGTAAGGTTTGATAGCTAAGAATCAGCAGGGGTAAAACTGGTCTTTACACGACTAAACACAATTCTCAGATCGGGGATGAGAAACACTGATGTCATAGAATAGAAACACCAAAGAGGGAAAATAAATGCAACAATGGGGTTCAAATGATACGTAAAGAAAGACAACAGTACTGCTCATCAGATATGTATCAATCAATCAAAACGTATTCCATCTAAATTTTGGTTTACGCATGGCCCTTTCAAGTTACTTTAGTTGTAAAGTGATGATTTGTCTGATAATAATTGTAAGTATGTTATACACTATTAATAATTAAGGTCGTAGAATGTGTATGGTAATGGTCTCTCTTTTCTGGTTTCAGTAATTCAAACCACACGATACGTATCCAAATGCCTGTTATTACCTCCCTTCCGTTTATGTTAGTATTTGACTTTTAACTGTTGTGATGGATATTTTTTAAATCTGTCAAATCCAATTTTAGCTGAAGTCCGAGGTCAATTGAAGTTCATGAGATATTGTTACACAGCTTTGTGTACTGGATGCGATATTTAAAATGTAACGTATATGTGACGTAGATCCTCAGCGCTCTTGCATGTTGAAAATATGACAGGATATTTGCATGCGAGAGAACGACACAAAAAGAGTGGAGATGGTGTAGTAAGAAATCTAGCTTCAACCGAAAATGATAAGAAACATAGTGAAGAGGAAGCGAGAGATAGAGGGAGAGAAAGAGGGGGACAAAGCAAAGGAGAGAGAGGTAGATCCATAATTAAGATTTTTGATAATGTTAAGAAGAAAACCAAAACAGACAGGAAAGAAATGGAAGAAAGAATGATTCATACAAGTAGAGATAAAGAGAGCAGTGCATATCAAAAGAAAGAGGGAGAGAGAGAGAGGGAGAGAGAGAGAGAAAGAGAGTGAGAAAATACAAGTAGAGAGAGAGAAAAAAAGAAAGCTATATAATTGTATTCCGGTCACACAGCTCTCCACGGGCGTATCGCGGCCGAATCACGGCCAAAAGTTTCTTCCCGTGAAGCAGACGCTGTTGGACGCTTTGATGTCGCGATAAAGACGCGATACAGCCGTATTTTACCCGTCGTTACTCGCGGTAAGAAATTCACACGCTGTTGGGCTGCCCAAAAATTTAGACCGCGGTTAATCGCGGGCGGGAAACGTGGTACACACGCGGTGAAGACGCGGTACAGACGCGGAACGAACGTGCTAGGACATGCTACGGCCGCGGTCAAGACGTGGTTACACGCGGTAGGACGCGAAATTTTAGCGGGTAATCGCGGGTGGAGCACGGTCATAGCACGTTTGTTCCGCGTCTGTACCGCGATGTTATCACGTGCATTAGCGTGTGTACCGCGTGTAAGCACGGAAAAACGCCTTTCTCCGCGTTTACAGCGCGCCCCAATACCGGCCTAATCACGTTCAATTGCGTCTTGTACACGTCCCAAATACGATTATCCACGGCCTAATCGCGTCCGTACAACGTCAGATTTTAGGTATATAAAAAGCTTGATTTTGCCGAGCATTCCACTGTGATTCCTGCCTTGGGCTTCTTGGCGGCCTCCACTGGCACTGGGCTGCCTTCATCTGCTGCCTTCGCCCTCGGCTTCTTGCTCGCACGCTGCTTCTTCTTCTTGGCCGGGGAACTCGACGTGGGCTTCTTCTTTGGTGCCATAGCTTGATCTTCACAGGACTGTGTCTTGAGCGGTTATTATTTCTACAGCCCGGTTCGGCTGCTTTATTATACCCGTGGTAGGCCGCGGTACCGCCGCGCTTCAGCCGCGATAAGGACGCGAAACAGTCACCGGCGTCTGTTCCGCGGGCATACTACGGGTAAACCGCAGGTAAGCCAATTTTGCAAATTTTCCACCACAGGCAACCGCGGGCAAAAAAAACTCGCGAAATTTTACCTGCGATACAGACGCGAAAGGCTGTGTGACCGGGNGTCTAACTGAATATTTTCAGATTGTCAACCTCTTATTCCCTCCCCCTGTTGTCTTGTGCCCGTTGTGTGCTATGCCTATTGTCGATGTGCTGTAGTCTTCTATTATTTCTCATATTTTCTCTTTTCTCCCGTCTTGTCTAGTCTCGTCTCTCGTTTGTTGTTGTTGATGTGTGTGTGTACACTTCTTGTCTTGTTATCCCCCTTTCCCTAATGTATTCTTAGGTAGTCACACTTATCTATTCATCATGTTTTATCAGGCTCAGAGGGGACCCTAATAATCACAAGCTCTGCTTTTACCAGGGTCTCCTCGTCTTTCTCTTCGTTAACTTTGTTTTTTATCATTGCCATAATTTGTTATTTTTGCATTGTAAATGTTTAATGACCCAATGTTTTGCTCTGTATGTCATTTGAAAGAAAGACGAATAAAATCATATCATATCATATCATATCATACTACGGGTAAACCGCAGGTAAGCCAATTTTGCAAATTTTCCACCACGGGCAACCGCGGGCAAAAAAAAACTCGCGAAATTTTACCTGCGATACAGACGCGAAAGGCTGTGTGACCGGGCCTAAGAAAAGAGGAGACAGAGAGATACCCAAAAAACAATAGACGGGAGTAAAGAGAGAGAGATAGATAGAAAGAGAGCAGAAAGAGATATAACATTGATAAGGGGGGGGGGTATTAACGATTTTAATCTAGAAGGGAGGAAAGAGAGAGATTTAAAGAGAAAGGGAGAGAAATATCGAGAAGCAAACTAAATGTGCGAGAGAGAGAGAGAGAGAAGCAAGTAAGAGTAGAGTGAGCGAGGAATGAATCCTTCCAGCAAACATCCATTGCGGAAATATCACCGTAGACGGACGGAAAGCACGGTAACCTAATGATGCTCGCAAATCCGCACAATATAGATTCCAAATTCAAAATGCATGGTCGCAAACCCCCTTGAGCATCGGCTTTAAAGGTTTCATCCATCATCCATACTGACCGGTTGCTAATTTCAATTCTGGCTTGCTTCTATTTCGGTCATTTTTACGTGACTCGACATAACAAAAAAGAAATGCAAAGCAAAGGGAATATAGGAGAAAGTATTATATTGACATACATCTGCCATGACAAATGTTGATGTTTAGTTTTAGCAACGGTGTATCAAAACTGGCATTTTGTTTATTATTATTCATGTTCGGTTCTAAATGCATGTACACGAGAAGTCAACTGGAATTCAGATTACGAGGACGTGACAATCATACCTTAGGGAAAGAGGCATTGCCAACAAAGCCCAGGGAGTCGGTGATCTTAGGAAAGAAAAATTAATGGATGACGGAGAGGGAAGAGGATAGAGAGAGAGAGAGAGAGAGAGGGGAAAGAGGGGGAAACAAATTACAGGGGAAACAGGAAGAGAGAACGAAGAAGAGACCTTAAACAAAAAATAGCTAGGGAATTAAACCATTTTAACCAGTAAACTACGTACACAATTATTGGAGTGAGAGGTGGAGGGAGAGAGAGAGAGAGAGAAGGACATACTTGGGAAGAAGGAGAGACAATATGACACAAACGATGCATAGCCAAATGAGTTTGAATACATTTGAATGAAAACTTCTGTACAGTGTATGTGGCTTTAGGATCATATTACTAACCCGGTCTCAGGTGAGCTACCGTTCATGATAAGATGTCAATCATCGAAGAATTTCTTTCTACCACTGCAGGCCTCACTTTACTTGGGTCAGAGCGGCAAATGTAGATTGGTGCATTGCCCAAATTATTCCACCCACAGGGATTCGAACCACGTACCACGTGATCCACAGTCCATTGACTAATATTACAACTAGACCACGCCATATCCCAGGGAAAAGGGCGATCCACAAGTTGTTGCAAGCTGGCAGTAGGAACGCATCTTCTAACCCTTTTCGTGGTTTGATGCGCAGCTCCTAGTGAGCCTCCTTATATAACCCTAGGGCGACAGGTGGTAGGACACAAATCTCTATGAATATGAAATGGTGGTTATGAGCTAAGACATGGACGATCTGTGGTCAAGGTTGGGTATAGCTTGTTCATGAAACTTGATATGTGGGATTACATTTCAAGATTACATTTCAAGTGGGAGGGATGGCAAGGAAATTGTTGAGCTAGTAATAATTTCTGTGCCGTTGACTCCTACGTGAATGACAAAAAAAATGATTTTGACGGATTCAATAACTCACAACTTTCTCTTTCAAATTTTTACATCTGTAACAAAATGAAACAATAATCAAATCAGTATAATACTTCAAAATAGTTCTATTATACATAACCAAGAAACATAGGGTGACACGATTGTGCGTATAGTACACTAAACCCTTTTGCACTTAGTTATTTATTAAGTCAAATGCTTTCTAGAACGAAGACGGACATTTAACGCTTAGTATTTCGTTTGAGATTCTAAGTATCCAGAAACGTTTTATTAAAGATAAATTATTACAACAACTTGATAAATTATATATTAGTTTTAGTTTGAAAAGTCTTATTGTCATTCCTTTCTTCGGAGTTGATAGGTGCAGGGATTTTGTCAAACTAATAATGCTATTTTTGAAATACAGATTTATCTTCATCAAAGTTGGATCGAACCTAAAACAGAAACGGTCATATCAGATCTTTTGCAATTTAAAACACCAGACGATAGACCGCCGCAATCTTGGCAGTAATCTTGCGAGTTGATTGATTTGGGGCTTAATTACCCACCAGTTCAATGCCTTTCCTTCGATAAAGATAATAACGTGGAGATATGAGTTTATTTTCTTGAAGACCCGGTCTTATTCGATTTGAATTGATAGTTTTTTGTTTGCATTATCGTAAACGTGCAGATTAGTTATTGATACCCTTCTATGATAGTCCTCAGCAGACAGTACTGTTGATACGAACTCATATGAGGGAAATCCTTTTATATGTATTAATGTCATAGATCATCATAATTTGAAATCGGAACATGTATTTACGCAATACTGAAAAATAGATTCCTCCACTGTTAATAACTATATGACTTTACGAGAGAAAAAAGGGCAGCATCAAGAAATTTTAAATAACATACATATTTTCGGTACGGTCCAACTGGCACGATTTTACTCACTCAGTCAGAAATAAAAAATAAAATATGTTTTTTTTGTTTATTGTGATATAAATTTTACTCAGAATTTCGAGAAAAAAAAAGAAGCATTATCAAGTTGGATATCCGCTTTCTTGAATCAGAGTATACGTTGAATTCTTTTGCTTGTAGGAGATAGTTTCCTTCAAATGCTGAATTAATTAAAGGAGATGATCAGAGTGTGTTTCGTTATAAATGCATATAAAACAAAATTATTCAATAGCGTGGATGATATTGGTGGATGGCGCAGGCATGCAGGTGATGCGGTGCATCGGTTTGTTGAGAATTGTGAACATTATCAGATCATAGGTCCATGGAAGAAGTATCACACTTCCACTTGACTGCACCGACGACTTGGAAGCCGATTGCCTTGGCAACGTATGGAGGGGCGCTAATGGATGTTCACCTTAAAGGTTAATGGTGACATCACACCTTGTGCTAGGGAAGGGAAGAAAAGGAGGAGCAGCCAAGAAACCCGAGAGTTGTAGATAATTGCGAGTTGTAGAAAGTGGTATTAAGAGGCAGAGATATGTCGCAAAGTGAATCGGAAATGACAGGGTCGCTGTCTAAGAGATGAACCGTGCTGCTGACTCCTATCATGTTTTATATTCTATACACGACTATGTCGGTATATAAAATGGTTATAAAAATGTAAATTGTATGGTTATTATCATTCCACCACAGGATCGT
Organism: Hemicentrotus pulcherrimus; assembly: GCA_003118195.1. Classification (NCBI taxonomy): domain Eukaryota; kingdom Metazoa; phylum Echinodermata; class Echinoidea; order Camarodonta; family Strongylocentrotidae; genus Hemicentrotus; species Hemicentrotus pulcherrimus. The sequence goes on along the minus strand of BEXV01000026.1, from coordinate 254,343 downwards.
CACCACGAGCAGTGAGATTGTACTCTCATTTACAACTTGCCTTGTGTGATCCTTGACATGACTTGTTGCCCGTGGTAACCAAAAAAAATCTAAATAATTGTGCATTGTTCTAACCATTTTCTACCTCCTTTCCAAATAAACGAAGAAGAAGGATAAGAAATAAAATACTGTCAAAAATCTCCTCAAATACTGTGTTTGCCGAAGGCGTGAAAGTATCGTAGGAAAGCAGTGCGGTGGGAATTACACAGAAATCGGACGATCACGAGCATTATAACATTTTTGTATCTGCTCCTTTGCTTGACTATTAACATCCTCTTTTAAGACCGCAATCATGATATTCCCCTTACGTCGCAATTGCCACGGATTCCTGGGTATTATTGATGTTATATGGTCGTGTACTTGTAACAATGATCGCCAATTAAAAATAAGTATCAAGGTCGTTATGTACAGGTCTCTTTCTATGCCACATAATAGACTCCCATGTGTACATTGTATTTATTATATGATAGGTTTAGCGTATGCTTCAAGAATATTTAACCTTTCTCCAGTGCAAGATTAATCTATACCAGTGTAAGAACGGTTTTAATGGACATGGCGGAGCTAATCATGACTGATTTTTTTTTTTTTTTTTTTTGGAAAGCCATAATGTTGCAGAAAGCGATCATTCTATTAATTGATGCCCATTGCCTTGTGCAAAACTGCAAGTGTGGCAATTCAGGGACTATGTAGAGATGCGAAGAAGTGTTATAGTGTCAAATGATCAACCGAAGACAGCTTATTTGAAACACTTACGATGATAATACCAAAGAAATGCAGGGTTGGTTTTCCTTTTATACGCGACAGTCGATCAAATTAAAAATATTGTGTGTACTTTATTCTGCACGGTCAATAATTTGAGCTGCAGATGAAGAAATATCCGCTTAACAAAAAATCGATTGTTTAGTAATTTTTTGTTAACATTTTTACTCGACTATCAAATGAATTAATACCATATCTGTAGAATCGAATACACTATCCTCGAGGAACACATTGATCTATTAACTTTTGAACACCTTACTACGGTAACCATGGATATAGTAACTTAAGATAAATTCCAGTTGAAAAAATAACTGGTGAGTGAGGATACAGATAGAAAAATAAATATTAATAATTTAATGATAAATTATTCAGGAGAAAAATAAGAAAGAACATTAACTTGAGAAAGTTCAAAGGTTTGCAAATAAAAAACGGATAAAAGTATATAAATTCAAAGAAAACAAAAATTGAACTTATTATCACGACTTGCAGTTGTACATACTAACAACATAACATGTCTAACTTTGAACAAATCAAAATATCATTTAATCGGGGGGAGGCGAACACCCCCTCTATTTCAATCAGCTCTTTTTCGTTTCATGAGATTCTTCCACACCCGTCTGTTTTGCCCGATCCTATGAGCATGCATGAAAAAAGTTGTGTACATTCTCGTTGTAATTGTTGGCCTACTTTAGAAGCATAACATCATTCGTAACAGCATTCATGCATATTGTGCAAGGTTTTGCTCGAACCCCGTTTGTTATGGTTGACTCTCGTAGTACGCAGCATAAGGGTACACTTCAGCTTCCGGTGTACGACTGAAACTTGAAACTTTCAACTGAAGCGAAAGGGGGCTAATTCCATAAAAATCGATACCAATATATGTGGTTTAAATGAATCTGAGAGACATGAAATCTAAAAATCTATAATGAATTGCAGATTATACCATCATCTAACAATTTCAATTGATTCTGATAGTCTATCAAAAGCATGAAAAAAATTATAGAAAGGTAGATAGATAGAGAGATAGAGAGAGAGAGAGAGAGAGAGAGAGAGAAAAATAGAGAGAACTGCATGGACAAAACATATCAGAAAATATTAACCTAGAAATTATACTACACACAGGAAATATCACAAGTAGATGATTATAGATTGCCTACCTGAAGTTACTTTTCCATATTCTTGGTTGGCACATCCGAGATCTGAAATGAGAGATTAAGAAATGATGGCATATTACTTGTAGGCATTTGTTCTCATTCGGCAAATTTAGCAAATTAATCTCATTCCGAGGGATTTAAGTTTGAATCAGTTTTAAAAACTTGTCTAATATTTCGCAAACAATGAATCCAATAATGACCCATATAATTCAGTCAATGACGACGTTTGAAAAGTTGTGTATGATGAGTCTTTCTTATTTTGTAAAAAGTTGATAGGCATATATACATGTATATACCTCGATATATTTGTAACATTTGGCAATCATGTTTGTTTGAACTACGTCTTTTAATAAAAGCTTCCATCAATGTTTTGAAACAAACTATATAGAAATTAGGTTTAATTTTTTAATATTATGTCTAGTGTTATTGTGATATATGATGTTGTCGTAATTAGTTTTCCACTCAACGAATTCGTGTACAGATCTTCCGAATTCTTTATTTGAAAACAAAACGCACCAAATTCTATTCGGATTTAAACTTTTTCGAAGTTTTTCTTGCAATGTACCGCATTGTAAAACGGTGAACCATTGCCATCCCTTGTTTTTCCAAATATAATTTTAAACAAAATTTGATAACTTTATACTATTTTATTTTTTTAACACAATCGCTAATTTCGAAAATTCCTGACTGTCCAATACCTTTTGTAATGCGCCAACATTACAATGATTTACTACGTTATCCGAAAAAGATTTGTATGGGCCATAAAATAGAGCATTGGAATTGGCCTGTAAAATCTGAGGAGTTCTGATCTTTATTTCCCCTTCATTATCTAAATGAATATAATATGAGGAAATAATGAAAATATCATAATTTTATTTCAATACGAAATACGTTATGTAATCCATGTCTTTGACTTTCATGTCTAGGGAGTAAAGTTATCCAATGAGGCTAGTCGATCGGAGGTAGCCTATTTTAATGTTATACTTTAATATAACAAAGCCGCAGTTACCTGACACGAATGCAATATCTGCACTAGACTACTGTGGTGATCGATAAACCGCGATTTAACTATCGCAAATACGTGTAACCGAGTGCTTTTATCCCCAGGCATCCGTGCAACTCTATGTCCAATATAACTTGAACATATTCACATTTCTGTCTGGCTCGACTTGATTCAATCAGAGTTGTTTATTTTTACTGGAGCCCCTGCTTGCACCCGACACCCATTTCATGTTTCGCGTGATCACTCTATTTCCTTGCGTTGCAGGAGAGCATAGTTACGGTTGTGAATCGCAGTTCTTTTCCCACTGCAAACATTGATACTTGACGCTCACCGAATTGCCCATATGTCAACCCAATCAAGAAAAGTAACTTTGTCAGATTGTCGCACGCATATCGCTTCCTGTCTGCTCTAAATATACCTGGGAAGCACAATGGCGTGTTTAAAACACACATTACATGAGACAAATGTGACGGTTTTGAGAAACGCGTATGTTATGAGAGCACACACTACATGATCACAGCAGTGCCTTGAGTTTCAAAGGAGAAGCGCCTCCGGGATAAAGTGAAAGTTATTGCAAACAGAATTGCTTCATCAGTGCTTAAGCCTACATAATATATACACTCCACGAAGTGCTCCGGTATTTCGGGACCAATATCCATGTAGCGGGTGCCTCCTAAATAAATTGCAATTTACCAAACCACTTTTTTGCAATGAAAAATGATGTACTTGCATTTTTGTTCGTGGCCATTCGAGCAGCACTTTTTTGTAGCTTTCAACAAACCTAGAATAGAAGCAGGAGAATGGGCATTTAACATTCAAAAGAATTGTCAAACTGGAGCGGAATTCCCTTGATCCTCATCAACAATTTAGTCGACAAGGTTGTGGGTTTTTAATCACCGTGCGATGCTTATATCAATCATGTTTTCATTGTTGTTCGTTTTTTAATTCATATAAATAAACCTAATTTATCACTTATGAAGGGAAAAAACTGTAATAATCAGTTGCGGTCAGAACGGCGTCCATGCACCCTTTCCCGTCACTTGTTATCCACGGTATCACGTCGAACCATCTCCACTCTTCCTCCTTCTCCTTCTTTTTTAACACATTTTCCCCTTCCCTTCCTTCGATTTAGTTTTCTGTGCCTCTCTCTATTTTGCTGCCATTCCACGTAAAGTTCCCAAGCGCAAATAAGACATATTATCCACGCGAGATCTTATTTAGGCGGGAATTTAGCAGGACATGCGGTGATGAAACGTGTCTAGAAGACGGGCATCTTTGTTAGCGAAGCAGGTGCTTGTTGGAAGGAACATTGAGAAAGAGAGGGGGAGAAGCAGACTTTGTCGAGTGTCTGTCAGTTTGGTTGTTTGGCACGCATACTTGACTGGCTGTTCTTATCCGGGTACTCCAGTGTGAAAATGCATAGTTATGAAAAGCAGGCTTCGGGCTTTCAATTCCAAATTGTCTTCCCTTCCATCAGTCTGCCAAGAGGGGCTCTCATTTGGCGTTATGAGACAGGTGATAACGTTTTTTTCCTTTTGGAGTTTCTGTAGCATCTTCAGTTAAAAGAAATGTCTGAGAGGAGAAAATTAGATTTTCTCAGAAGTAGCTTTTATAATTTTATTTAAATGAACACAAATTTACTATGTGTAGAATTATGGGGAAATCTGTCAAATGAAATGGCTTAAGATCAACGTTCCCCTTAGTAACATGAACAGTAACTTGTAGCTTGATGTTTTTACCTAAAATCATTGTATAGTGTATATTTAGTCCCATCCCTTTTCATGGCGACCCCCCTTCAAGTTCAGTAGGCATCCGTTTTCAGTATTGAACTGTAGAGATATGCCTTGAGGAAGTATACTTTGCAGGTATCTTATTACCCCAGTGGCTCGGACCATTCGGGGTGGCACGAAACAGATCATTGGTAATGTCCTCAACATTATTGAGACACTTCTCTGTGTCTCATCGATAAGTCATCCATTCAAGTCATGTGAGACATAGCAGCTGCAGATACTACAGGGGGATTATGTGGAGCTGCATATTCCGTAAATGCGACGTTGACAGTCTGAACCCATCACCTACACAACTTCAACATCGGAGGATCTCCTGAAGGCATCTTGCAGCCGAATATTATCTGCCCTTGCAGCCCGTCATCTTCATAAGCCATTTGGGGAAAGAAAGGGATTGACCGAACAGTGTAGAACAATCCCATGTCAGTGATACGAGAGTTGAACAGAAATCATTCCGACGATCTACCTGAAACTTCCCCGCATGCTTGGGGTTAACCTTAAATCCAATCTATTGGAGTTTCTAGTTGCACGACTGATTGTAATTATGCTGAATAGACCGTCCTCTGGCACAGAAAGTTTAATACAGGAAAGGAGGATTAGAGAAAATGGCAAACGGTAGTGAAGAACAAATCACATGTGAGTGTAATTTAGATTCACGCAACCATGGAAGCTAAACGCATCTATCATATGCCTTTTGTCGTATCTCAAGTAAGGACTGAATGTTCAGTCTTTCCTTGTGCTCGTTGAATATTTCGTATATAATATCAGCATAGTGTTATTAACAAATTTTGATACATTTCTGTTCATTTAATAACCTAATTGATGACAGGCTAGAAACTACGTACCTTCATGTACATGAGTTCCCCCCAGATCTGTTCAGCACCGCAACAAAGCATTTGGTATGGTGTTTTATGTTTATACCCTAATCATTAAAATCAAGACACCTTAGCTTGTGAAGAAAATGTGTGTAAACTGTCACGTTAGCATGGTTGGTGCAAGGCAAAACCAACTGACCAAGAACTAAGTATTAAAATCGTTTTGTTGTAATGACTGCCATGATTAAAAGGAACTAAAACAATCAGTTTTTAGATCACCAGAAAATTTTGGTTTGTTTTTTTCAAAAACTTTATTGGCAATCAGCAAACTTTGGACCGCCCGGATTCTAAGACACAATCGCACATCCTCGGTTGTAAAACATTCTTTCCTTGTCTTCTTCTTCTCCAGATCCCCTGATGAAAATGTCAGCTTACTCCAAGCACCTCCCGGCTGCACTTTAATTAAAAGCTGTGAAAACACTTTAGAGTTCTACGCTGGGGCGGTAGGATTAAGCCCATCGCGCATAACTCATAGAAACGTCACAGTAATGTCTTCCTCCATTGTCAAATTATCCCCAGGTTGAAGGACACGCAATAAATTAAAGTTATAATTTACTTTTCTCCTCGTCGATATTACTAAGGAAAAAGAAGATATCAGTTTAGTTATAGTATAGAACTATTATCAACTATCAATTTTGGTGAAGACAGATGGAGAAAGGGAGAGGAGAGTGGAAGCAACAAAGAAAGAGGACGATATTTGTTTTTAATGAATGCAAGTCAATTTTGGATAGGCTATCAATGATTTTTATGATTTGACTACAGAGACACCTACAAATTTGGTAGTTACGGTAGGGGGCTTGATGTGAGGCCATGCTCATGGAACAGAGCAATCAAAAATCCTTAGGATTTATGTGAGGAAGTACTGAGGTTTCTCAAAAGGGAACGGTTTGGCGTAGCTTCACTATGCACAGTTCTCAGACTTCAATAGACCTACAGTCGTAAAATTTCAAGACCTTTTATCGGCTTGGCTTGTATAAAGGTGTCATAAATATATATCACTATGGCGCACTTTGTGTTCAAATATAAACACAAGTTACTTCATGGGAGGTGTAGAAAACAATCCACCTTAGGTGGAATAATTGCGTTCTTAACGGGCATGTTGAAAATATATGGCGCTATGAAAGACTTTTTCAAATACACATTCGAGCAAAGGAAATGATATTGCACGCGGCAGGTACAGACTCTCCAGCTTTCACGAGGTCCTATCTACAGTAGATCGTAACACATTATTTACAAACATCTTTCTAGAAGGATATTTTCAATAAACTTTTTAATTCGAAGCCTAAAATATGTAATCATTACCTAACGCAATTGTGATTTTATTTCTTGGCAATTAGTTGTGCAACAGACTAACTTGGTATGATGGAAAAGGTATGTGTGGTCGTGTGCGTAGGCGGGTTTTAGCGTTAGTTGCGACGTGTCATTTTCTAATGATTACGCACGAAAGGGTGAAGGGGATAAGCTTCAAAATGTTCCCAGGGGGTGGCCATTCTTCGATCGACACCCAAAGGAAACAGGGACCTCTTATGACCCCACTGACAAGAAAAACATCCTCAAGGTTCATGGCCTAACTCTAGCGTCCACCCACTTATTATTTTAGACACATTCCCCTGTATTCGTACCCTTCCACGGTGTCTATCCTTCCCCCTATGGAGTCTCTCACCCTTTTGACTCATTTCTTTCTTTCCATCGTGTTCTCATCTGCTCACGACCGTGAAAATGTCTGGAGCTCGAGGCTAGGCCTGTTTGCTCATCCGCTCTCGCGCATAATCAGCTGGAATTGAGGAGGGCGTCCTGTAGGCATAACCCGTTTGAAACAAGGAAACATACTACATTCGATAACTTTGAAGAGAGAGATAGAAACGGGAAGAGTGATTGATCGATATCGTTTTGTGTCATTTATGCAGTGACATATCGACAATACGCCTTAAAGTCTCTTCTCTCATTCCCTGGAAACATTTCGGATTCTCTCTCTCTCACTCTCTTTCTCGCTCTATCCATCATTTTCTTTCTTTCTTTCCTTTTCTATCCTTGGTCCTTCATTTTGTCTAAGATTCATTAAAGTGGTCTTTCTAATCTTGACGTATTACCTAAGCATTTATTGACATTTTGCAAATAAAAAGTGCATCCATTTCAACTTAATGCTGTAAAACAGTTTTTTTTTTCTGATTTTGCAATCGATTTCGGATTTGTGCTAAAATTTCTCGAAGAAAAAAAAATGTTGTTTAAACCTTCAACTCATTATTTCTTTAGTCTTGGTGCGATTCGTTTTTTAGGATGTTAAGTATATGTCAGGGTATCGTGTTGGACATACACTGGTGTTTTGTAAACTGGCACATGGGCCAGTGCGTGGCTAAAATGCAATTCCATTTAAAAGGAAATATGTAATGTAATTGCCATGTCCAGTATTTAATTTGCACACTTAATCTCCCTGTACTAGCTAGGCTACGTATTGTTTAGGTATTCGGTTTCGTTGATTGATGGGAATACCATTCAAACACTGTACTGGAGTCATTAACGTATCACCAACACAGTTCGAAGCTTTCCTCTTTGTAAATCTGAAAATCACCGTGTATGCTTTTCCTGATTGGGATGTGCGCCACAATCCTCTGTAGAGCACTTCAGTTTTACTTCCATGGCTATTTCCCCAAAACTTGCTCCGAATCCATTTCCAAATCGCCTTAACAGGGAAGACAAGAAATAAGAAAAAGAAAATACTTTTCGCAGCTCGCATAGACACACGCACCCACCCCTTCCCATGAACACACACACACACACACACACACACACACATGTAATTAACCAAATGCGTGCCGGTCGTGCCTGCCCGCAGCTCAACCCAGCGTGCCAACTTCCCGCCGTTCCAGGCAGCAAAGTTGGTACAGTATCAAATTGTTGAGCTAATTTAATAAGGACTCAATGCCACCCCAAGGTCTTGCTATGTCAATCTAGGCCATTTGATAACACACAACGTCAAGTGTAGTGGAGAATAATGCAGGCATGGCAAGATGTGACCATGCAATGCGCTTTAGCTGCATCAAAGGAGGAGTGTTTTGTAATAGTTTAAGCATTGCAGAGTTATTTATAAACCATTGTGAACAATGTCACGTAGGGTTTTGATCATGATTAAGATGTGCAAATGTAAAAACCTCTCGAAAATACTTATAGAGAGACGTAAGCATAAGTTCATATATCTTTGAAATTTGTTTGAATTAATTGGACCGATTTGATAGAATTAAAAGAAGCACAGGAGTATGGATTTATAATATGAAAAAGAAAGTTAGTGCAGTTTTGCAAATTATATGACTTCATTATTTAAAACTTTATTTATTAAAACATTTATTGGGACAGTAACAAAAAAAGGTTGAAGAATTCCGAGAAGCAGCATTAGGCATACTGAAAAATATTTGACTAGCCAACAGATTTTTAAAAAGTTTTTTTGTGTGGAAAAGAAATCAGATATTAATATCTCAACTTAAATTACGTTTGCTGATGCTTTGGGGAATTGAATATTAATCGATGGTAATTGCTTGGAAAATATGTTCTTCTTTTATATTTCCCAAAACATCTTAAAAAACATATCATGAAATAAATCTTCATTTTTAGAAATAACACGAATGAAATGTTTTCGCACATTCTCTTTGACAGAAAAAAAAATGTATTTTACCTCAGGACAATCGTGTTTACAACCATCGTAACATCGATATGGATGCATACCGTGATGAACTAGTCACAGAAACCACAAGAAAAGCATGTTTGGCAACATATGAAAGAAAAAGAGGTGGTTGACCGGAAAAAGAATTATATAAGGTCAGAGAATTTTGAAGCCACACAGAATTTTCTTTGGCTTGACGTATTGTTGCGAGTCTGGTGTCGCAGGAATAAGAATAAAGAATAGAGTGTCGCTTGGGAGGTGGTCGGTACATCGATCACAGAGTCGTCTTAAAGAGGAAAAAAAGAAGAAGAAACACAACTTGCCAGGATCTGAAGAGGCCTCAAGAAAACATGGTTTGATGCTAATTGTATAAAGTGTCTCCGATGTGCTGTAGCGATTAACCACTTTTGATTCATGTGTAGGCTAATGTTACGAAATGCAAAATCATCCGTACATTGTTGCTGACAAACGGACGTGCAATCTGCGGAAAGTGTTATCTAATCATTTGTTTTGAGCTGAATCTCTAAGAGCTATTTTCCCACTGTTATTGGGTGTTTATAGTTTATTACCAATTTTAAGGTTTATCGATAAAAAGAACATGTCACCATAACAAGATGAAGCCAGCGCTAATCTACCTTCTGAAGAGCACACAGTAATGCGTTCTCCCTCACTCTTCTCCTTTCCCCGTCGTTTGTACTTAATTCGTGGCAATTTCCTCATGTAGTTGGGTCACTAGTAGGAAAGCAGTGAATATATCAATGTATTGCAACGCAGTGGGCTTCAATACCGTTTGCTCTGAACCGTGTCTCTATTTCCTTATCTCGATATAGTCCTCAATACATTATCAGAGACATGGCTGGTCCTTTTCATATACATGTTTTTAAATGTATCATTTGTATTATTGTTACCATTTTTGTTTTTTGTTGGGGGCGGGGACTTGTCCAATATGAGTACCTTATAATGCTTGGTAATCTTGATACAGCGTGGAAGGTGTCTGCAGCCACAACAATTGTACAAATGTATCTCGAAGCAACTATTAATATCTTGGAATTAGCATCATTATCAGCATCATCGTGGTCATTATCATCATCATTATCATCGTCATCATCATCGCCATCATCATCACCATCATTATCATCATCATCATCATCATCATCATCATCATCATCATCATCATCATTATCACCATCATCATCATCGAAGCCAGTGATGAAATACATGTACATGATAACATTATATATAAGGTTGCTTCACCTTAAGGTTTTTTGTATTATGTAACCAACAGTGTCTTTCATGGTAAATGGCCGTTTTATTGGCTGCACTGTGCTCATAACCAACTGTAAACAGCGGGATAACAATAGAGAGAAAAAAAATCGAGTATCTGTGTGGAAGTAATTGTACTCGCTATTTCAATAGGTTGTTTACGTCATCACTATGGTAATCTGAACGAAATTAATTCCGGCTGACTAATTTTGAGTGTCTCATCTTCGTCAAAATCAAAGGCTGATGGATCGAGATGTTATAATCAATGAAAGTTACGTGTGTCTATAATTTACACTTTTGGTTCTAAATGCCTGTCCAAATAAACATGTGAGAATGTGGACATTTTTTTTTACAGTTTGGTGATACCTGTTTTGCCAGATCGCCAAGTACATGTTGAACACGGAAGAGAACACACAGAACAATACCAAAAAAAACAAACAAAAAAAACAACGGTGTAAGAGAAAAAGGCAATGAAAGAAAAAGGGATTTGAGAAGAATGGCATCCAGGGGCGTTGACAGGTTTCTTTTGAGTGTCCTGAAAAGATCACTTCCAAGAAGAGGAAAATTATGCATGGATAATTGTAGAGAAGTGCGTCATCAACCCTTCATATTTTTATAATGATAATAATTTCATAATCGTTAGTAAAGAAATCCTTGTTTTGTAAAAGCTCTTTACCCATACCTTCACTGTTGTGTATATGATCATCTAACTCAACAAGCATATTGAAGTATTTCCTGTTTACTCACATGCAATCAAATAATAAAGAGAGCAAAATATAACATTTATATTGTAGTTTGGTTATTTTCGGTTGGAGAGTGTTACAGTTCTGTTTTCATCCTTATTTGGCAATCATCTATCGGGCTAGATATGCTTCACGTTTTAACATGCATTTCATAAAAAACAACCTGTTTCTAAAGCCATGCCGTTATTACATATGGAACAAAATATGTTAATGTATGAAAAGGTCGCATGACGACCAAACCAAATTTCCCCATCCAAAGGGTAGCCTTATTTCATGGAATTATGAACACTTCGTGGTGTTTGTTGTCATTACGCTTGATGTTTCAACATTTGACTGTTCATATTTTCTCGCGTGTGTCATCTCTCCTTATGAGGGGATGACGCGAAGGAGTATGAAATGCATTAGATTCGTTCAGCTGTATTCCTCTCTTTACACAATGGGCAGGTCAAACAGCGTATCTATTACTTCAATAATCCAGGCTCGTCGTATCTCATGTGGGCGCCCGGCTTTTACCGGCTTTTATTGCGATTGAATTGGACCAGCACAATACAACACAATACAATAACACAGTGTCATATAGGAAATTGGAGAAAAAACAAAAGTCGGAATGCTTTTAAAAGAGAGACAGAGAGAGAGACAGAGAGAGACAGAGAGACAGAGCGAGAGAGAGAGAGAGAGAGGGGGTGACATACAAGCGGTAAATTCGGAGAAAGTAAAGATACAAAGATATGGGAGATACAGTCAAAGATCCAAGAGAAACTCTACAAAAGAACAAAGATATAAATGAGACTTGGCATCGAAATGTGTATGCGGATGAGGAGACTTGTAAAGGTTTAAGCAAAGAGATGATTGATATTACAAAATCGAAAAATAGCAACGAAAAAAGACATACTAAAGCGCGCGAAAAAAAGTGCTTTGATTGGCTGCAGGAAAGGAGACTCTGAAACTCTTGGCAATGACAGCCAATCACAGCCCGTAATAAAGGCATCGTTCAGCAATGTTAAATCGGGGATGCACGGCCCTTCGTGTTATCAGTGCCTGTGATATGGTGTAATATGAAGCCCTAAAAAAATTGGCCTTCAACATGATCAAGAAGTGCCTCAAAAAAATCTTTGAGTGACCGGTTTTACCATACTCAATTTCCCCAATGGACTGTAATGTTATGAAAACCGTTAGGAAAACGCATAATTTGATTTGGATTTCAAATCATGAATATCTCTGATGCAAGACGAAAAGCTTTAGAATGTTTTTTTTTTTTAGTCCCTCGAAAAGTTAGGCAGTAGTACAGTTTTTATCAAAAATAGTGTATTAAAATGAATTTAATCCACGATGGCATCACCTTTGCCCATCTCTCTGAGAAAAAAAAGGTGATATAGAATTTTGAATGGCATAAGGTGTGATATCTTTAAGAAAAGGCAACTGCAATTACTTAGAGTTTCAGCGTTTTGACATTCTACGAGACAGATCCTTCCTTTGGCACAATAAATTGGCTAATATTCTACTTTCTACCTTCTTTTTTCTAGATACGGGGAGGGGGGTGCCCCGATTCTGCCGCCCATTCACAGTTCAAGTCAAAGGGAAATATAATGATAAAGAAAAGAGGGAATGATTCGTATGGCTCACTGTGACAGGCATTTGTGTTATTTTCCCCGAAGCATTAAGGTCATGAAATACCCCTATTCCCGTATCACTTAGCTAATGAAGACACAGATTCAAAACGGATGACACTTTGGAAATCGATTCCCCCACATCTCTCTTATCAGACTTTGATAACAGCATCCGAACTACAAAATACAAAATCAAGGTGCACGGTAACCCTTGTAGAATATATATACATATATTCATGCGACAAGAGTGCGTCAAGAATGTCGTATTCAGGGTAATTGGCAGTTGATGGTTATTTATCAGTGTCACAACGTCTATAAATCTACGAGAGAAAAGAATGTTATCCGAGCGCAAGAACGCGAGTTACGCTTTAAAGGCATCGTTTAACAATGTTAAATTTGAGATGCATGGCCCTGTGATAGAAGCAACAAACATTCTGTCTCGAACGATAACGTTCTTATTGGTCATCTTTATATCCCTCTTGAGGATCAGGACCAGGATCAGAACAGAATCAGAATCAGAATAAGAGATACGATGTCATATTGAAGCCCTAACAAAAAGAAGTGCCTCAAAAAAGGAAGAAACTTTGAGTGACCGGTATTACCATACTCGTTTTCCCCAAAAGACTTTAGTGTAATGAAAACCGTTTGGCAAACGGTTTTCAAAATGTGTAATTCCAATCATAACTATCTTGATAAGTCATGGGGTTCCTGACTAACCTAAATGTTTATAATTATGATTGCAGCATGAGCTAAATCCAGGATTTTTTTTTTCAGAATCGGAGACAAACTTAACGGATCCCTTTGAAGATTGCCTGAACTTTGCGTTTCATACAAATGTCTTTGATAGACATCTACATCTTCGGTTCAGTCGTTCAGTTCACCAAACTCTTATTGCGTCTCGGCATGCTTGTGAAACATTCTCTCTTTTTGTATTATCTTACTTTCTAGAGGACTTTGTCTGTGCGTCTTTGTCTAATTTGGTAAATTAGTTTACAAAGTGTTTCCTTCATCGTTATTATGTCAGATCGATTTGGTTTAAACAGAACTTGTGTTAACTTTTATTTTACATGCCTTTGACACGTTATGATTTTACTCTCACTTTCCAACTAAATTATAAAAGTTCCAACTATCAACCGGGTGATATTACTAGAGTATTTCTATTAGCAGTAATTTGTGTTACTATACATGTTTAACCACTCTCTCGACTTCATGTAATCCCATTTATTTATTCACTATCATAATGTTAAGCGACAAACATGGGAATAGCCATGAACCTTCTTTATCACCGAGATGGATTACGTCTGGACCTAGAGAGTGATTATGTGGGGAAAAATATGCTTTGTCACAGTCTGTAGCTTTCAAAGTGGTTGAATTCAAACACGTGGGGGTGGGGGAAAGAGAGAGTTGGAGGTGTTAAGCGAGGCAGACTAATGCATGATGCAGCCCAGCGAACACTTACAAATTAGACATATTGAGCGCATCCCTGGTGTCACATTGTTCTTTCTCTCTCTAGGTCTCCTATGCTGGGGGAAGTGGTGAAGACGTTGGGGTTCCAAGGATGCACACTTGGCGTTCGCTTGGCGTTCGACGCAACTTTAAGAGCGACGAGTGAGCAACAGAAATGTTCACAGGTTAAACAGGTAAGAAGTAACAAAGAGAGAGAGAGAGAGAGAGAGAGAGAGAGAGAGAATCTTCTTTGAAAAAAGAGAGATTCTAACCACTGAGGATGCATATTTTATTAAATTAAAAGGAGCTAATGAACATACAAAAGAAAGGAAAAATAAATACAGAGCAAAGAGAGAGGGAGAGAGGGAGAGAGAGAGAGAGAGAGAGAAAGAGAGCAAGGGTAAGGTGAGGGGTGGTTGATGAGGAGACAAAGAAGAGAGAGGGGAGAGAGAACAAAAAGTATGGAGCGTGTTTTATAAAGTTGCTGAAAATTGCTGAAATAAAACTTTGCCAGTCCGACGGCGCCTTTTTCCTTAACCTTATGGTATGCCAATCATCTCGACGGATTGAAAGCGTTTTATTAACATATTTTACTTCCAAAGTCGCTTAGGGGGACAGATTCGACTTGTCACTGTGGGAGTACATAAACCTAAGGTCATTTCGATTAGGTTTTAACTAATAACCCGCTACAAATCTCATAGTCTTTCAATATTTGTAAACACAAATTACTTTGATTTCATGATAAAATGCACAGGTCACTTCGCCGTGGAGGTTCAAAAAGGGTATATTCCAATATAATTTTTTCCATTATGTTTTTCAATGTTTTTGTGCGCAGCAAGAGCATTGTATGATCTTTTTATGATGTCAGTGATCGTCATTGCATCAAATTATGAAGGACCAAGACCTACATGCACACGGAAAGTTCAAAATTCCTGCACCTTTAAGAGGTTTGCTTTCTTGGACATCCCAAAAGACCAACAAAAGATAAGTCCGACATCACACGATGCCAATTTAATGGTCCCACAGAAAGGTGGGCGAAGCCCCCTCACTTTTTATGAAATGAATTATTATAAAAAAATACATTATTAGATATTTGGCAGGAAAGAATCAAAGGAGATCATGTTCATGATTGTATCAGTTGGCCTGCGTGCATGCGTGCGTGTGTTTGTGTGGGTGGGTGTGTGTACGTTTGTGTGGGTGTGTGTGTACACGTTTGGATTGTGTCTACGAGAGAGAATAGGAAATAATTTTTAGTTCAATTGTAGGTCGGATGGGGAAGTCCAGGGTTTTGTGTTGGGGGATTTGGCGATGGCAATCATCCTAGCCCAGACCGGCCCTAATGTAAATCAATGATCAATCTATGTCAAATGCTCCCATCGACTAATTCAATTATGAGGGCAATATGATACAATCCATTCTAATACATCTACAATACCCTTCTTATCCGTCAAACCTAATTGGGTTATAAATGGAATGAGTTTGATTGATTGGTAATCAAACCTCATATTGATCACAAGCATAAATATGTTTATGTAAATTACGTAGAAAGTATGATGATAGGTATTGATTATGATTATAAATATGCTTCAGCAAGACACTCTCTCTCTTCTCTTCTCTCATCTACACTCTACTGTTAAAGGGAAATCTTTAAATACAATCTCAGTAGTGTTATATGTAATACAAGCACATGTTAAGCGTGTCCGTCAATACTTTTTTGTACATTACGGATCACGTATTCCATTATGAATAATATGAAGTATTATTCTGCATTGTTAATAGTAAAACACGACCTGGGCTTTTTCTCTTTTCTACTTTTATAATATCTTTTTTGGTTGTATCTTTTGTATAATATATACTTTCATGTAAGTACTGCATGTACAAATGTATCTACAATTGTATGTACAATTGTATTTTCTTTTACTTCCTTTGTTGAAAACATGATTGTTGATAAAGTGATATTGAAACAAACTACGGAACTGTTATTTGATGTTATGGGTAATCCTCATTTTCTTTTCTTTTCTACGATTCATGCAACTCGAAGTGCAGTGTATTGCTTTATTGAAGGGGAGGCCTTTGGCTAAACTTCGACAAAAACACAGGAAAGAGGAATGTGCATCTCCTGTAATGGCACTCACATGCTCGAATGAGAAATGAATACACATTTGCTCATGAACTCAGTACGTTAACGTTGCTTCTAAGTTATTGTTTACGTCTCCCGGTATTTAAATATGACTGTAAAAGATATTGAATCCTCTGCAGATAATAAAAGCCCAGGCTCATTGTGTAGTCCTTGAAATCCTCGTACATACATGTACAAGTCAAGTAGTCTTATCTACGATGAGAAAGGGTACGGGGATCAGATTTCGCCCAGTAAGTAGTGACAGAGAATCCAACGGAGAAAATACATCCGTGATTCTAGGGTCTCTGAGCTACTATGCACAAGGAGAATAATAGTTATCTCGGGTTAACTGACTATAGGACAAAATATTCCAGATAATTTCCTTTGGCAACTCACTCAATTTATTCGGCCTACTTTCCCCAACCCCTTACCCCCTCTGTGTTCGGGTGCAAATGAGGGATTTGTGTTGTAGGGGCAGTTGTTCTGGGTGAATTTGTGCAACATTTTAGTTTGAGAAACATTGAAATCAGCATTGCCCACCCCCATCCACCCCCCCCC